>CACRXK020000208.1:24563-100032 GCA_902702795.2 Paramuricea clavata | reverse complement strand
GGAATCGAACCTACAACCTTTGGAATGCTAGTCCAATGCTCTGCCAACTGTGCTACGCGGTTGTACTTGTTGGCTTGCACCAACACAGAAAATATCATTATTACTAGATTACATTGATATCGAAGGAACTAGATTCTGTTCCGAAATATCGCATACTCGAACCGACCAGACCGCGTAGCTCAGTTGGCAGAGCATTGGGCTAGTATTCCAAAGGTCGTAGGTTCGATTCCCACCGTGGTCGGGCATATTTTTCAAGCTCGCCCGGTGTGGATATAAACTCAGAGTAACATCACAAACATTATATTAATAAAGGTTCCTTTAGAGTACATTCTGGAAATCTATCTGTTTATAATTGTTCGCAAAATTATTACGTGACAAATTGCATTTCAGACCCTTGGGCTTGGCGAATGTGTTAATTCATTCCGGTAATTTTTTAAATTTAGCGTAGGTCGTAGGTCGACGCCCTGGAAAAGCATGCCAATACAAAATTTTTATTATTAATGATACAGAAAAGAAAAAGTAGCAAATAATATTTGAGTATATATTTTTTGCAAGAATGGAATATTTTGCGTTTGTTATTTTGCGCAGTATATATTGCGCTCAGATCATTCAAGTCCCGCGCGACCGTCGCGAACTTCCTTCGCAACCATGGCGTCCTTGCGATGGAAGATTGTGTTGTGATTTTTTGAACTTTTTACTTTTAATTTCTGGTAATGGAGTGCAATAGATGAAACCCACTTCAACTACGGTGGATATTTCAACTACTTTTGGCCATAATATAAACTGCAGTGCAATATAAGCGTTTGCATGCTTGAGCAGAGTGCTGAGGGGTGTATCGTATATCAGACGAGCTGATATCAGAATGTCTGAACAACCAGCGTTCAAAATTGATTTATTCTGACTTTTGAGTACTAACACTAACACACAGAAGGAACATGGCTTGACATGGCCGTACAGTCTTTGGTCGGCAACAAACATGACTTTCTTGTAAACGAACCGTGCCAGAATGAAATAAGACCTCTTTTGGCAGAGGAAAAGGCATGTTTCATTGTCGGTGTCATGCAAGATGGCAGCAAAACGCGAGATGATTTTGGTGTTAGTTTACAAATTGGCGGAAATGAAGAGCAGGGCAGGGGCATCATGTTTAATAAGGTGATAGAGTTCACTGGCCTATCAGAAAGCAAAGTACTAGGTGTACAGCTGGAAGCGTTTGAACCCACACGAGTTTCGAATGACAAATCGTTCATCCGAGTCGCGGATATCCACAAAAACTCTGTTGCTTCTGTGGACGGAAGATTAAAAATTGGCGACCGTATTGTGAAGGTTAATGGTAATTCCCTTACAGGACTTTCTACAAACGAAGCTGGGTATATTGCTATATATTGTTTGATAAATATATCAGATTAATTTCATATATTGTTGTTTATTTAATCGCGTTTAATTGTCATGCTGATACTAAACATGTTATATTCGTGGGAATATGTATTGATATTCTAGTATTTATGGTAAAAAACGCTTGGTATTGTTCGCTTACATGTTAAAATATTGCCCAATTTAATGGTAACGTGCGTGTGAATGCTTCAAACGTTTTGCGTGAAATGTCGGTTGCCTAGGATCAATTATTTGACAGCGAGTAAAGTTTAATTGACCCGGAATACACAAAAGCCTATTTCAATATTTTTAAAATTGAATATCCCTTATCTTGCCTTTATAAAGATTAACAAATAAGAAACACTTTTCCCAGTCAAACATTCTGGCGAAAACCTTTTCATATAACGCTGAAGTAATCGCTAGTATTGTGTAAATAAACACGAAATGCGTCAACAATTCGTGTAACAATTAGAAAGTCAAATTGCGTCAATAATTTTAAAGTGTTTTTTCGATTGCGCATTCAGTGAATATTTGTTTAATATGTCACTAATTTCATATGTAATAGAGATATGTAATTTATTGTGCATTTTCTAGGCAAATTCTCGAAGGCGCAGTTTTGTCAGGTGATGTAAGTCTGACAGTGCTGTCAGAACCACAGGATGAAAATTCGATAAATGACACTGTTCAAACGGAATGTGAAGCTGAATTGAAACGCACAGTAGATCCAGTAAGGAATGTTAATTATGAGACCTTTACAGTCGTCTTCACTTAACTTTTGCCAAAATGGTCCCAATTTTGTTTCGAAGTTCACAAATTAGTTGCTAAGTTACAACGTTCGAAGATACAAAGTTTGTAAGTTCACAAACCGGTTTGTAAACTAAGCATTTGATTGGCTTCTTGCAATTTATGGACCAATTAGAACTGAACTTTGAAACAAATTTTGCGAACTTCTGAACCGAAGTATGGAACAATTTGGTAAAAGTTTTGTGAAATCGATTGTAAAACAGATTAGTGATTTGACTCTTAAATTGACGATTTAGCCTAATTATTCATCTAACTTGCCAACCCTGTCTGGCATATGAAAACGACTGCTGATGCTACTATTCCTGTTCATCAGCTTATGGCGAAATTTGAAATGTGACATCTTTACAGGCATTTAATTGAGTACATATGCCAGGATAAGAATCGTATACGACTAGACGGATCAGTCAAGTTGTTGATGTGCCTCATACAGGTATAGACACAATATTTCTGGTTGTCCCAATCAGGTATTCCAACAGTTGAATGGTGAAAATGCTAACCTGTTCTATTCCCAGCAAGAACATTCTGAAATTAACCCATTGAGCATCAGGACTCTCTCATTGACGAGTTAAATTGTTTGGTGTTACTGTAGATGCAATAAAATAATAACATGGGGTGCAATGCAACTTAATGGATTGGATTACATGAAAATTGCTGTAGAGTTGGTGAGCATTGCTGTAGAGAACCACTGTACTCCACAGAAATTTTCAACATCATTGCCGTGGAGAAGTTTTGAGCATGAAATTTGAACTTGGAAGATGTGTGGATGGCTAAAATCATCATCCTCAAGTCTCTTGGATTTGTAACTTACAGGTTTTCTCCATTTTGTTTAGGATTCCGTGAAAAAGATTCATGTTTTAAAAGATTCACGAGGTTTGGGCATTCAAATTGTTGCAAGAAAAAATAAAATTATTGTTACTGGGATCTCGGAACATGGAGCTGCGTACAGGTTTGAATCGTTTTTTTTTAACATGCTGCCTTTCAAAAGTAGGTGTTTTGTCCTTGGCCATCAAAGCATGGGCGGATTTACTGGGGCGGGGTGAGAGGGGGATTAAACCCCGCCCTAGAATCTCTTTAACCCCTCTTATAAAGTGTTCACCCACCAAAATTTCGCTTCACCCCTCCTATTTTGTGTGAAAGTCTTTAACCCTAATGCCTAACCCCTGCCAAAGCTCACTCCACTAGAAATTTTTACACCCCTCCTTTTAAATCCGCCCTTGCATCAAAGTTATTTACCACAATTGTATATATGTAATTACTGTGCACAATGAAACATTAATGAGTTTGCTTTGCATTGAATTTAGTCATTTAGAGCCCATTTCAGACGGCATACTTTTCATGTGTGGAACTTAATTGACGTATTAGGTCCAGCAGAAGAGCGATGTGTGAATCAATTAAGTACAGCAGAATTTGTAGGGGCAAAACTTCAACACAAGTTCAGCAGATCCTGTCACATTATGCAACGTTGGAGCGACATTGATTCATACCAGTATCCACTCCTGTGCCAAACCTAACTCAACTTTTTGAAATTTGTAGTATCAGATTGGCCATCTTGTAAATATATAAATTAAAATTAAAATAGATTTACCAGAGTACCCCCAACATAGAGTACCCCCAACCTTGTCAATGACATTATATTTGTACACTGTTTGAATCTCTGCCGTTCTTGTATTGCTTCAACTTTGCATCTACAGTAATACTATTAAGTTTGACACATGGAGAGTATGTTGTCTGAAACAGGACTTAAGCCTTGGGCATACTAGGAAACATTGTTTTGGAAACATTTGTGATTCTCGATGTTTCCTCAAATGTTTCCCTGTTTGCCCACCCATTGAAACATTGTTGCGGCAACAAAATTTGCTTCCCGAGAAGCAAAAGTGTTTCCTAACGAATTCAGAAACATTTGATGTTTACCTATGTTTCTCACTAATGTTTCCTAGTGTTTGCCCACTCTGGGAAACATGGCGAAACATTGGCAGGAAACAATGTTTCCACAACAATGTTTCCTAGTTTGCCCCGGGCTTTACACTCTGGCGAATGTACAGTATCTGAGTGTACTGGGTAAAACATAAAGTTTTAAAACATTCTACCTCCCCCCACAATTGTATGACAGCACATAAACTATGTGTTTTTTTTTAATGCAGGGATGGTCGGTTACATGTTGGTGACGAACTGGTAGCCATCAATGGCAAGAGTCTTGCTGGAGTAGAGAAACAAGACGCAATAAATTTACTTCGATCTTCTCCAAGATTAATACAAGTCATTGTTAATTCAAAGGTTTGTTCAATCGTTTCTTTTTCGTGCAAATTGTATTCTTTAACCCACACTCTCTCCTTGATGGGTAAAATTGTCTGGCGTTAGACAGAGTAAAATAATAAAGTACATAATAAAGGGTTAACCCATATGCACCCTACTTTGTTCTTCTACTCTGGCTAACACTAGACGATTGTCCTCACTCTGTTTACAATCAATGCTAAATCACAGATTTTCACGTGTTCATACAACGGCTGCATTTCAAGCCACAACAAGTGCAACTTCAAACTGGGTTCAGCAGAACTCTTCCCAACCATAAAACCATGTCTTCAACTTCTAAGACTGTATTAAAATTCATACGATTGATGATATACGACGAACTATCATTACTACCATTTATTTGGAGAAGTTTGTTTTGGCCGCCGCCGTCGCATTGCCGTCCTAAAATCGTAAAGTCTGTATTTGATTCTCACTGCAGACTCATAAACTTATGTGAAACAAGTCAGTCAACACTATACCAAAAGTCAGGATTTTTTGGTCACTAATTCTGGAGTAGGAAATCATCTAAGCCCAAAATTTATTTCACAGGAAAATTTGTTTACCCTGTAGCTGTGCTCTGTGATGTCATAAGGTGGCCACCATGCACACCCCCACACACCCCACCTATGCATACCCCCACTCATACCCCATACTGTTCCCACATGCACATCCTATACTTACCCTCCACTCATGCACACACCCACTCTGGGCACTCCCCTCCCCCCCCTCCCCCCAACTAGAGTGGATCGATATTGCAAATACCGAATACCGATATACCGCCATCAGAATACCGGTATACCGGTATTTTTAACATGTTTTTTTAAGTCAAACTGAACTGCTGACCGTCGAGAAAAATCAAGTTTTGACAAAATACTAATGTGGCACATACTGTTATTAGTGCAAATATCACAAGATTCGCATTATCAAGCTATGTTAACGGCGCTAAGCGGCAATTATTAGTAGGCTGTTGATTGGGCGTCGAAGTGTCGAATCTGTGAGCATTAACTTTGCTTTCTAAACGTGATTGTAAGCAAGTTTTACTTGAAATAGCGTTTCAATTCGATATTAGGCAGCAAAATACCGAAATGTCAGTATATCGGTATTTTTAAATTGTCAATATCGCCAAACCGGTATCTAAACAAATACCAGTATACCGGATATATCCGGTATATCGATCCACTCTACCCCCAACTTATAGAGATCAGCCGCATTGGTGCTGAACTTCATTCCATAGTGAGGTTTATAATCAGGGATCAAAATAACATCTGAAAATATTGTTTAACTCCAGAACCAAGATTCTGATTCATCAGAAGACGAGATGTCCATGCAACCTTCGAAACAAAACACTGAAGAGGTCGGTTTAAAGAAATTCATTCGGCGAAGAACCGAGAAAAAACCCGCATCGCCGAACAGACAACATCTGTACGAAATCACAGATGGAAATACTCGGCCTGTGGTTTCTGAGGCTCTTGAAACAGAACAAACCTTGGTTAGACCACGCTCGCAAGCTTCTCCAACCAAATCAGTTACCATCGGTAACAATGAACGAAAAAACAAACAGGCACTTATTGATTCTGCGAAAAAAAGATATTCAAAAAGAAGTATAAGTGACGATAATATTTTGTTAAACAACGAAGAAATTCAAAATATTTTGGGAAAACCCGGAAAAGTACAGACGCCGGTTCAAAGAACGTTTTCAGTTATATTAGTCAAAGGGCCGAACAGGAGTCTGGGATTTACTATCGTAGGTGGTCGTGACTCTCCCAAAGGAAAAATGGGAATTTACGTCAAGAGTATTTTGCCTGATGGAGCTGCTGCCAGCGATGGCCGCTTAAGACAAGGTACCCCACCCACTAAGTCTTATGTTTAGGGGGCTGTCATTATTTAAGGCGAGGGGTGGCACCGAAGAGAAAAGGGTTGGGTAAACAAAATTTTGAGCGAGTAAAAGGTTGGGTAAATGAAAAACAGGACAACTTAAGGCCCACATAGACCGGACGCGATTCGTCATCGCGACGCGAATTTTCAATTTTCAATGACATTTAACTTTACGATTTTTCTATGTTTTTCAAATATTCGGAACCACTTAAGCAATTTTAGCTATTTGGTCTGCGTACAGTATCTTGTAAAAATTACATGATTTTAAAAACTGAAAATTCGCGTCGCGTTGTCGAATCGCGTTCGGTCTGTATGGGCCTTCAAGGGTTGCGTAATAAAAAATTATCATTTCCAAAGCTTGATTCACTCAAATATTGAAGACTAAAAAGCAATGGCAACAGCAACAATGCAATGTATAAATCAATCAGAGTCACTATTTCCAGTATCTTGATCGTTTTACGATTTGTCAGGAGGCAAATAATGTCGCTGAAGAAAGTACAGTACATATGCAGACAACATGAAGCTTTAGACTGCAGAAAATTGCACAAGCAGTTATCAAACTCATGTCACAGAAGTGGTAAAGGACATGTGTGACAACTGAATGGTATCTTGTTGTAAAGTTTTTGGCCAGGGGTGGGTATTTATTTTTAATGGTTGGTTCAGCACAATTTTTAGCAAGAAAAACATTTCTCTTCGTTGCCACCCATTCCCCGCCATAAATAATGACCGCTCCCTTATTTAGTTTTAAAATTAAAGCGTCATTCGGTCATCCCAATGAATGTTGATACAAATGAGAAGATTATAAAGTTTTATATTTTTCTTTATTTTCCTTATTGTATTTCATTTGTAGGTGACGAGATCGTGTCGGTAAACAGTGTGAGCTTAAACAACTTCTCTCATGCTGAAGCTGTAAGAAAATTTAAGGTTGGTACAAGCGAGTTGCGACTCATCGACTCTCACGCACTCTCAAATCAATTCTTATCAAATTTTCATGAAAGTTGATAAAAATTTTCGGTATATGCGCGCGGTAACTTCCAATCAACTCTCATGCAACTCTTGTTCTTGTTTCACCGGGGCATGAGAGTTGAGAAAACTCTCATGCAAACTCTCGCTTCTCAACTCTCATCAACTCTCATGCAACTCTTGTTCTCGTTTGACCGGGGCATGAGAGTTGAGAAAACTCTCATGCAAACTCTCGCTTCTTAACTCTCATGCAACTCTTGTTCTCGTTTGACCGGGGCACGAGAGTTGAGAAAACTCTTATGCAAATTCTCGCTTCTCAACTCTCATCAACTTTCATGCAACTCTTCTTGTTCTCGTTTGACCGGGGCATGAGAGTTGAGAAAACTCTCGTACAAACTCTCCCTTCTCAACTCTCATTCTCGTTCTACCAAGGCTTTAAACGCATTAAAAGCGCTCTTGTTCGTTCATTATGCCCCAGTCAGACGAGGATTTACAGTAAGAAGCGAGAGTTTTACTCGAGAGTTTTCTCAACTCTCATGCTCCCGTCAAACGAGAACAAGAGTTGCAAGAGAGTTGACTATATATTACTGATTAAACGAGCAAAAATTCTGGTCAACTGTCATCAAAATTTGAACCAGCTCAAAATTTGAAGAGAGCCGATGAGAATTAACGGTCAAACGCTAGCGAGAGTTGCAACTTTCATCAACTCTAATCGTTTGATTGGAACTTTAAACCCTGCATTAAAATGGCATTCTATTTGAACTGACTATTCTTCAAACTACAAACTTAATTGACGAAAACTGTTGTTTTGTACAGCGTCTTGGTCAAGGCATAGTAAATCTCGTTGTACGTCGACCATTCTCAAGCTCCTCACTGGAACCGCCGTCTTCTATGTCGTCAACATTGCGTCGTACAGCCTCGCTTCAGAACATGAATACTGTGTATTCTCCACCTCTGACTGAAATCAAGAAGATAAAAATCGTCAAAGGTTGGTGAAGTATTTGTAAATATCAAGGTTGTGGGCATCTTGCTCGATAGAACTATTGTGTTGATGGGTTTTTGATAGATGGAAATTTTGATCGAAAGATTTATATACAACTGATTTTCAGACCTAAGTACACTGTACTTAGCTAACCTGGGTGGAAGGACTCGGGCCACATGTGTTTCGAATACTATACCGTTGCATTTTTCGTAACTGCATGCCCCTGATTAGGTCTGAAAATTGTATATAAATCTTGAAATAGTGAAATGTTTTAGCATTGGAGAGGTTCAGATTTTGACTTTCGCTACCTTACATTATGATTCAGCTCACTCCCTTTGGGGCTTTTCAGTGACCGATTACATCAAGTATTACGCTTACTTGCAGTATGTTACTTAGTTAGCCTGCACGGCTAAAAACGCTGAGCCCGCTGTTTAACAGGATTGAACAATGTTTTACTGCCCACGTTGTTTACACTTGTCAACAATATTGAACAATACTGTTGAGTCTGAATCGGGTGTATAACAATATTGTTCAATATTGTTGACAACTGTGAACAATGTGGGCATCAAAGCATTGTTCAATCCTGTTTTCATCAATATTGCAACAACCTGATCGTTCTTACGCGTGTAGACTATTTATCTTTACAACAGTTCTGATTAGATTCTGATTTAGGGGGCTTCGGTGGCCAAGTGGTTAGCGCACTTGCCTTTCACCTCTGAGGCTCCAGGTTCGAGTCTCACTAAGTACCTTCTCAATGCGACTCGAACCCAGTCCCCATGTGAAAAGAGTAAAAGTCAACGCTCTGACGAAAGCCGTGGGTTTTCCCCGGGTACTCCGGTTTCCTCCCACAGGGAAAGTTGACAGGGTGGGTTAGGTAAAAAGGGCCCACAGTAATTGGCATATGCTGTTGTGGTGACCCTGCCCTAGTTGGCAAAGCTAAATAAATAAAATAAAAGATTACTTTCCTAACTGTGTTTATCCTAACCCACCCTGTCAACTTTCCCTGTGGGAGGAAACCGGAGTACCCGGGGAAAACCCACGACTTTCGTCAGAGCGTTGACTGATTCTTTTCACATGAGTCCATAGAAACGAACCCACGATCTGAGAGGTGAAAGGTCTTGCTCCGACCGCTGCCCCACCGAAGCGCTCCCCCCCCCCCCCCCCCCCCCCCCTCCCATACGAAGCTACCATTACCAATAACCAATCAAATGCACTTAATCTACCTGATTAATTATTCAATTACGTATTAAGTCTGTGAGAGGTACAGGTAGTGGGAGTCAAATCTGAACATGTGTTGAAATGTTAGATCACCGATATAAATATCTCTGTTTAGAAAAACACGTGGACCTTGGCTTTTCAATCGCTTGCGGTGGCTGGAAAGAAGGAAGTGATTATGTGGTTTATGTCCAATATATCAGTGACAACTCACCAGCAGTCGATAAACTACAGTAAGTAAGCAGTCACACCATTACGCCTGCTTTGAGTCTCGTTATATACTGCGCGGTTTGATTTCATGTAACGTGAGCTATAAAAAGCTATTGCAATGAAATAAAGATCATTTCATTCAGAAAGGACTAACGTAGATTTTGATATATAACACTTGAATTTACATGCAATATTGAGCGAGATACAACCAAAATAAAAATATTTATTATTTAACAAGTATAACTACATCGGTAATTATAAGGTTGTTTTATGCTATTTTTTTTGCATTTTCAAAAACAGTAGTTCAACGTTCAAACATCAATAGCGCAGTCAATATTGCATGTAAATTCAAGTGTTATATATCAAAATCTAAGTTCGTCCTTTCTGAATGCAATGATCTTTATCTCATTGCGATAGCTTTTATAGCTTTTACGTCACATGAACGTGCCCTAACATGGCCTTTAAAAAGACCTATCTTTCATGTTTCAGGGTAGGCGATGAAATTCTGAGCGTTAACACGGAGGATATTTCTCGCAAATCCTTCGAGGATGCCGTGGAATTCCTAGAAAAGATCCCACAGGGCAGAGTAACCATGGTGATCAAACGACCGAGAGCGAAACCATCGTTACTACTCTTGGACAATGAAAGCGATTATGTCGGTAAGGCTTTGTGAACTCTAGAGGTACACTGCAGAAGTGAGATCTAGAACTTCAGCCATTCGGCCCATTTCTTCAATTGAACCGCAAAGTACAACATGTGGATGAATTTTCCTGCGCTATATGCAAACATGTTTTGTTTTCCCAATGCTTTGGTAACAGGTCATAAAAGTCGTATATAGTCCTATATAGTATCTTCATAGCGATATATAGTATCTAAGATGGTGGAAATGTTTTAAGAGGCGATTTTTTTGTATGCCTGTGTGATGTTACTCTGAGTGTATATCCACACCGAGCAGGCTTGAAAAATATGCCTGGCCACGGTGGGAATCGAACCTACGACCTCTGGAATACTACCCCACACTCAGAGTAACATCACACAGGCATCTTATTCACCTGAGTACATTACACCAACACAACAATATAATTTTTTTGTATGTTACGTAACACGCGCTCAAAACTAATGAGTAATATAACACTTGCTGTTATGACTATACATCCAAATTTTTTATTTTTCGATACGTTTCTCAATCGGCAAACAAACTTAAAAAGTATATGTTTAGTCCTTTATCTGTAAAATAATGCCAAAGTGAAGAGATTTTAGATGGTACGCCAAAGAGAAAATGATCTCTGAAGTTCAGCAAGTTTGGCTTATATTGCTGCAAATATGGCGTCACTTTTAAAGCGTCAATGATAATTGTATTTTAATTGACAATTTTGTACTATTATTTTATGTTTCTCAACGGCAAATGCATTCTAAAAGGTTGCTAACTGTATAAACTAGAGAATAAAGCTAAAACAAACCAATTTTGAGATGTGCGCCAAAAAGATTTTAGGTTTTGAACACTTTTCATCGCAAATACGTGACATAGAAAAAAATTGCCTCTTAAATAGTACTTGACATTTCTATGTACAAACCCCTTCAACTTATTGAACTTCTATCGCGAGTGACATCCCTGGACTCAATTGGTTAGAGCGCTGCACCGGAATCGCAGGACAGAAGGTTTGGTTCCTTGCCAGGGACCTATACTATAGTTGCATTTTTTGCAGCTGCCCCTGGTAGGTCTAAAAATGTTCACATTTTACACTCAATAATTTCCATCGCAACACTGATCCGAAAAAATATTATACACCTGTTTTGCACGGATATTGATATTGTGTGATTTTCTCGAGTGCCTCAAACTTCCCTCTCGTAATGTTCATGTATTTTTCCTTCAGATTCTTCGAGTATCGATGGGTCTTCAGAGGCTTCAGACTCGCCTGCGTCGGTTAGAAAAAGGAAGAATTTAAGTCTTGTAAGTATGAAACATTTGAACCTATATGCAACGTGTGATTTTTTGTATTATTTAAGTATTATTTTATAGTGTTAAGTTTACGTTGTGCAACCACCACTTGTATTTAATATTTTCGCAATTCTTTGGCACTTAAGCCCCGGTCAAACCGAGCATGAGAGTTGATGAGAGTTCGCAGTCACCAATTGTTACTGAAGGCATTTCAAGCTCTTGATTAAGAATAACGGTTTGATGATGAGTGTTTCATTTAAAATTGACATTTTTTCCCCCAAAGTTTGCATCCGCGATATTTTATCAGAGTATGGATTATAATTTTATTTTGTAGTCTTTATTGCTTGCGGGCTATATAGTCACTATACGAAAAGCACATGTAATGTAACAAATTATGTTAATTAGTATATGAAAGTTGAATAAAAAATTCACATTCTTAACATGTTTTATTTTCATCAAAATATGATCGAAAAAACCCAACAATTTTTGGATTGGCATCCATTTTACCATTGTTGATAGTTGAAGAAATCTGTAGATGTTAGATTAAACTTGCGTAATTCTTTATGATATTATTGCTTGTAACTCAAAAGCCAATAAATGTTGGCATTGACTTTTGTATCGTCATGAAGACTGTATGCAATCAATATGACAAAAATATGTTAACATATGCAGCATATATCGTGGTTTAGTACATCTCGCCCTGCAGTCGCTTCCTCTCCAATTTGGCAAAGTTCAAATTTCAGCGCTTTCTTCACCAATCTATTCTAAATCTAAAAATTAGTTCAGTGCCATTCAAAATAAACGGACGTATGAAACTCGTACTCCGTAGTTCATAATCGCTACTGTTGAAAAGTGAAGTATGTAATTAGCCTTCTATATTGAAATTGAGAAATCGAAAATTGTTATATTTGTGTGCAATACAATTCATTTAGCAAGAGTACTGCATAACTCTCAGGGTTGCAAATAAATATTTGACTTGACAGTACATTTGTTCGATCACTTTTAATTTTGGTCGAACATGACTTGAATTTGGTCGGACATATATACGTCACAAGATACAGTACATATAAGTCACGAAACAAGTATGTATAGCCATTTCGGCGCAACGTTAAGAAAAATGCTAGAATGCCTCGTAAATTTTATTGCAAAATGCAAATTGAGTGAATTTGCAATCGGATTTTGTCACAGCAAAAAGATGTATAATATGACAATATATCAAAATCACTTTTGCTCGGACATTTGCCAAATTTAGTCGGACATTGTCCGATGTCCGACAGTAATTTGCAGCCCTGGAACCACAGAATACTACACAGAGGTCCATCTCCATTGCTTTTTGCGTAAGCGCTATTCGTCATGATTCGTCACTCAGCAAGTACCGTAAACAGAAGCAGTCACCCCCTCCCCCCCCTGGACGTGCGCCATTTTTAGTATTTCCAGGGGGGTGACTGCTTATATACTTATAGGTTACGTTTACACTATACCAGATAGCTTTCAGTAGCGGCGCGAAAAAGCGCCTGATCCGATACGGAACGTACAACTTTCAGAAGCTGGGCGAAACAAAATCTCTCCGTTGCAATAATTCCTCTGAAAATAGCGTTCCTAAAAGGTACGGATATAGGTGTTTTCTCACGTTGCTACGGCAAGCTATCAGGTACAGTGTAAACACAGTGTTTTCAATAATAATCATCATAGTGGGCTGCAGTTCAAAAATAGGCGTCTGCGTTCAAAAATTTCATGTGAAAGCCAAATTTCAATCCTTTCTTAGGTTTAGTCAGTAAAAAGAAATCTGCTATAAATTTAAGACTGATTTGAACTTCTTTGTTCTCCCCACCTTAAACTTTTGTAATAATATGTTGATTGTTGCTCTTACTTTTAGTGATAATATTAACTTTTGATACAATACTCATCTGTATAGGATTAGTGTAGGTAATAGTACGGCTTCAAGTCCATTTTTGTAAAGACATGCATGAGTATGCTTTTTAAGAGGATCATGGTAACTGTTTATTTCGTAGTGTAAGCCATCAACTTTACAAAACAGAAAGTCGTCATGCCCAAATAAGAGCTCTTGCAATTCAACATTTAATAAACGAGTTACGAAGGCCAAGGGAGTGATAAGGAATTGTTTATCCCCTAACAACGTTGTTCTAATCCACATTTTTGAGTAACGTGCCTACTTTTAGCCTATGGCTATGCCTGCTCTTACTGTGACTAGGTTGTCGGCGACCTTATACAGTTCTTGCCGTGTCGTGTCTTTTTCAATTTGAAACTTTACACTATCCTTGGATCCCTAGTTACTTGCTTTAAACTATTTTCAATAAAATAATACAATCTAATGTCGCTAGAAAATTGCAGTAAACGAAAAAATAACCGGCTGTCAGAGACGAAATAGGCGACGGTAAACCGCCGGTAACCGCCTCTTATTGAAAACACTGTAAACATACTGTATAGCCCAGGGTTCGTACAAAACTTGAAAGTCCTTGAATTTTACAACAAAAATTCAAGGCCTTGAATATCCTTGTGTTTGTAAAGAAGTACTTGAAAGTTCTTACATTCTTCTTGCTTTAGGTTATGGATATTTTCTGAAATTGTTTGACATTCAAAACGGACATTTTGTTGAGTTGATTTTGCATGTTCATATCTGACAAAGCTGTTTCAAATTCATAAAATCCCTTTCTGAACAATTCAACGTCACATTTTACTGAATCCTAAGATTTCTAACTTCTCTTCAGTATTTAGTGCTTGAATTTGCTGGGTTGAATGTCCTTAAAAAGTCGTTGAATTTGACTCTTCGGTCTCTTCCTCACATGTACGAACCCTGGTAGCCTTATATTACCTGTATTTTATGCTTACTTATATTACTTACTTAGCCTAGACTATTTATCTTTACAACAATTGTGATATTAATAGTTTTGTTTGTGGAAACATCACCGATCACGTAAATTTATTACTGCAGTAATAAATTTACGTGGTGTTTCCACAAACAAAACTATTATATTTTATCGCTATGCAAACATACAAAGAACTTAATTGTGATATTACTTTCCTAACTATGTTAATCCAAACCCACCCTGTCAACTTTCCCTATGGGAGGAACCCGAGAAAACCCACGACTTTCGGCAGAGCGTTGACTGACTCTTTTCACATGCATCCATCATGAGTCCGTAGCGAGAATCGAACCGACGGTCTCGAACCGACGCTATTGTTAATGAACACATTTTCGTTGACGTTGCTGTTGTGCTCCCCAGACTAGTTAATGTCATTAGTTCTGCTCTAGTGATGTTTTGCTGACAAACGGCGTCTGCTCTATATTTTCTGTTTCAAACTATGGTCTTTAAACGCTTACCGAATATAGCTTACAATAACTTGGCGAATTCCCTGATGCATATCGATAGAAAAAGTTTACTTTTCTATCTTGATTTATCACTAATCATATTGTTTTGTGCTTTTTAAGCCTGGCTCGTTTTACTCTGCCAAACTGATTGAAGAGACAGTAAAGATATCGATGGACATAGACGATGATTTAACTGATGGCTCACGACAGAGGTTTCTTCCTGCCAGCGATCCAGCCGTCTCTCGAGGCAAAGGCGATGGACAGGAGTCCACAGATTACACAGAATCGAGAAATGCGATCTCCAAGAATAAATATGTAAGCAGCTCAGGTGCTTTGCCTGATGGCTTTGAACTGCATGTCGTTCATATTGATAAAGATTTGGCCGGCTCTCTCGGTATCTCGCTCATTCCTTGTGGTGATTATTTGAAAGGTCATTTTAAGGTATGGCAATTGTGATTTGTTCGCGTTTCATGAAAAACGTTCCCTCAACTCTCGTGCCCCAGTCAAACGAGAAACAAGAGTTGATGAGAGTTGACTTGGTATTTCCACTCGTGTCAAAAACTCTGATGTTTGTGTCATCAAAATTTCAACCAGATCAAAGTTGATGAGAGATGGTGGTGAAACGCGATCGACTCTCGTCAACTCTTGTTAACTCTCATTTTGGTTTGGTCGGCGCTTTATTCAAACTACAACATCGTTGAATGCAACATTGTGTTGGCCTCGTTTGAAGACTATGTTGGAAACAAACAAACAAACAAACAAACAAACAAACAAACAAACAAACAAACAAACAAACAAACAAACAAACAAACAAACAAACAAACAAACAAACAAACAAACAAACAAACAAACAAACAAACAAACAGCACAGACCAATTCAAATAAACAAACAAACAAACAAACAAACAAACAAACAAACAAACAAACAGCACAGACCAATTCCAAATGGTTATCATTCTTTTTCTGCCAAAATTAAATCCAACCAAGTTAGTCACAAACAAACAAACAGCACAGACCAATTCCAAATGGTTATCATTCTTTTTCTGCCAAAATTAAATCCAACCAAGTTAGTCACTGCCAACCTTTTCGAGTATGAATATAATACCATGTATTCTATTTGAGAAATTAAATGTTAAAAATCCCGGAGTTTGTGGTACATTTAGCAAAGACGACTGACTAGTCTTGGTTTGGTGCTATTCGCATAAAGGAATATAATTTGGCTTGCATAGATTGTTTTCAATCTTAAAATCTTACACTTTGCTTTAAATAGCAATCTCTGCTAAAAATTGTTTATTAGCCTGGCGAGGCGTATAATATACAATAATGCAAAATTGTGGCGGCTAGTTTTCGAGTCGGGTAATACTATAACCAGATTTTCACTACACAACTTAATCGGAGGTTCCTGGGGTTGTTAGTTCTTAACCAGCCACCCGGTTTCGTTTAGGGTTTGAAAATTGTTTCACTTTATTCAGTTCTTCTTCGATATCAGCAACAAGTATAAGTTGTTTAAGTGATGAACGTTTCTTTAACTGCGGGGTTTGTTTTTGCAGATACGGCGGTTGCTGTCGGGCAGTGTGTGCGACAAAACTGGCAATCTGTTTGTCGGGGATTGCCTTGTCTCAGTCAACGGCGAAGACCTGAGGGACTTATCTCATACAGCTGTCTTACAAGAACTCAAGAAACCTCGAACACATGTAACTTTGGTTGTATTGAGAGAGATATTATTGAATCAGTCTTCGGGGAACAACAGTAACTCTTCACTTAGCGGATCTGTTCCATTTCACCAATCCAAGAATTTTCAACAATCTAGAGGCTCACCCGTACCCGCTGATATCCCTCCCCCACTCCCTTCATCTTCCCCACCGCCCCTCTTTGATGACGAACAACAGAAATATCATCAAGATGAACTAGAGTCTTTACTTTCTGAAACACTGGAATGCGATCCTGCATTCCCAGCGATGGAATCTAGTGGCCAGACATTTTTACCACAACACAAGGGGAGGACTCCTGGTTTTAATGAACATGGGTTTTCCCCACCTCCTCGAGAGGGTAGTGCTCTTAACATGCCTTTTCATAAAGAAACAATGACTGAATCAAATGTCACCCCACCTGCCACAAACAAAGGGCCAATTATAAACCTAGGTGTGCAAGGTAGTACCCCACCTCCAGCAATGAAGAACGAAGGGACATCGAAGCCTCTACACTTGACTTCAGAAGACACCACATCTCTTTTACCCCCTCCATTTGTTTACGTTGAAGATGGCCAGCTTGATGATTTTCAAAGGCAACCGTCGTTTAGTAAATACATTCTTAAACCCCCACCTACGGTGGAGGATGAGACGTCGGTCTCTACAATTATCGAACAAACCAAGGTCCTACCCCCATCATTGTCGCTTAATAATAATGATTATTCAAAGGGGGACACCCCGGAACAAGAAGGCTCGTTGGAAACTGTTCATTATTTTGTCGTGCCCCCACCGCTATCTTCAGTAGCAGCTCAGGATATATACCCTACTCCACCAAATTCCCCTCCTAAACCACCTCTTCCTGCAACATCTTGTGCTTTACATAAAACCATACCCTCCCCTCCGGATTATGATGAGGAAAAAAATCAACCCACTCTCCAAATTCTGCCCCCACCTCCCTTAGAGAATTCAGATTCAGAAGCATTTCCATCAGTTGTTCCACCACCTCCAAAAATGGTCCTGTTCCCAACTACCGCTCCTTCAACTTTACCCAATTCACAGAAGGCGCCCGAGTCTCATTTTGAAGGCGTCCTTCCCCCACCTGTATCAGCTATTGTCTCCACTACACCTTACCCATCAATTCCCCCGTCTTCTGTGCCTCTAAGATCAAGTACTACTTCAAATAGGTCAACCGTTACCCAAACCGTTAGCCCACCACCTTCCACCAAACACCCTACCTCTGCAGACTTCACAGTTGTTCCTCCCCCTCCTAAACACCATTCTTCAACCTCACATTTTGTTATGCCCCCACCACCATCATTTGTTCCCCCACCTCCTAGGCACTCAATTTCACCCTCGAGCTCGTTTTCAACACCCTCAAAACCCACAGCCCCTACCTCAAGTAGATCATCCTCCACTCTCTCATCATCTGTAGATATCGGCCCACCTCCCCAGCCCGTCGCTTTACATTCCGACCAAACACCAACCCCTCCTATAACTCTTCACTCCACACAATCCAGTTTCAAAGTACCTAAACCATCTCCCCCAGCTACGCCCTTCACCTACGCACAAACTGCATCTCCCCCTCCTCCCCACCAATCCTACCCAAAGGCATACAACCCCACTCCCCTGGCTTTCTCACCGTCTTACGATCCCCATGCTAAAGCAAAAATAGATGATTCACATCCCCCCGTTCCCCATCCCGAGTCAGAAATAGAGTTACCGCAAATACCACAGGTAGTCCAACCAGAAAAACCAACAAATCGTATCTCGCCATCAAACTCCGCAATTTGCCTCCTCGATGAAATTTTGGAATCGCAAACCGCAGACAGTACATCCTCTTCTGATGCAAAGTCCGTAGATATGACTACGGTCAATGTTATTGAAACTAACACGACCATCGAGGCATCGCGGGCGCCGAAAACATACCATACAGATTGGAATTCCGAGTCAGCGGAGCTACCAAGTGAAAAAGATCGTGGCTCTAAATCTTCATTGTTGTCGAATATGGTAGTCGGACAACGTTCTGAGGAATTTCCATTCATGATCGAGTACCAGCTTAAGAAATCCAAGGGACTGGGAATGAAAGTTAGTTCTTCGGATGATGGTCGGATTGTTATCGTAGATCTCTCGGCGAGTGGAGTTGTAAAGAAAGATGGGCGAATAAGGTATGTTGATTTAGATAACCTACTGAACTTAAATTTTTGTGGTTTAAGTGTCACTAATTGACCGGTCATTGTTTATGGCGGGGGGTGGCACCGAAGAGAAAAGGGTTGGGTAAACAAAATTTTGAGCGAGTAAAAGGTTGAGTAAATGAAAAACAAAAACTCAAAGGTTGGATAATAAAAAAAATATTGTCATTTCCAAAGCTTGACTTACTCAAATATTGAAGACTAAAAAGCAATGTCAACAGTCATATGTCAATACAATATATAGATCAAACAGAGTCACTGTCTTGATCATTTTCGGATTTGGTATCTACATGTGCAGACAACATGAAACTTTAGACTGCAGAAAATTGCACAAGCAGTTATCGAACTCGTGTCACAGAAGTGGTTAAGGACATGGGTGACAACTGCATGAATGGTATCCTTTTGTAATGTTTTTGGCCAAGGGTGGGTATTTATTTTTTAATTGATGTTTGAGGTTAGGTAAAAAAAAGTTTGACTTTTTAATGGTTGGATCACCTACAGTAAATTTTTACCACGAAAAACATTTCTCTTCGGTCCCACCCCTCCCACCCCCCTCCACCACCATTAATAATGACCGGTGTAATATTTGGGTCATTGTTAGGGGCTGATTACATGGAGAGTTCTCAGCCCGGGCTGAGTTTCATCCCGGATTGCCAGGCTGGATAATATCCTATTAAAACAGGATAATATCCTATTAAAACACAGCAAACGATTACATGTGATTTTCCTATAATTTTCTTTCGTCTACCGCTCACTCTAGGATGAATGATTACTTGATTGCAATCAACGATATTTATGTATCTGGCTGTCCGCTTGATGTCGTTGGCAACATCATCAAACATATTAAGAAAGGCGCTGTCCGATTAGTCGCAGAATCTCCTTACGCGGCCGGCCACAAAGGAAATGGAAACGAGTCTTCTCGGATGGGTTTGAAAGAGACTGGCACAGATGTTGGTGTTAGGGCGGGCCGGAAACAGACTGATAAAGAGGTACCTCGCGTTGTGAGCTGGGAAGGCATTGGGAACGAGGATTTTGTTTATGGCGTCCGAAATTCTTCCGTTCCTCATGGAGGATATCATGAGACTGGACCCGAGTGTGAATCACGTGACATAAGTGCTAAGTCACGTGACATTAGTTCCGAATCGCGTGACATCATTGCAAAATCACGTGAAATTGGTGCCGAGTCGCATGCTGTGCGAAGGTTCAAACACGTGGACGACCATGAACGCATGTCTAAAGAACGACCGCGCTCTGAGGTCTTGGAAACTAATAACGACCTCATCGACAAGGAATCTAAGAAAAGAATGAAGAAAAAGGCGTCGGTTAAGGAGAGACTGGGCCGAGTTTTTGGAAAGGATTCTAGAAGTTCTACGAAAGTTTCTCGGAACATATCTTTACCATTGAACCGAGGCGATAAGTGGAAGAAGTCGCGATCATTAGACAGACTCGATTGTGATGAAGTTATAGATTTATCTAGCGAGAGGAAAAGGAGTGAATCAGAGCTACTGATGAGTGGTCACAGCCAGGAGACTGGTACTAGCCAGACCCCGAGGACTGTTGCGAACATTATCATTGAAACCGCTGACCGATCATCGGATGAGCAAGCGGGCTCAAGCGATTCGGTAAGACAAGAAGGTAGCTCTTCCCGAGCCAAGGTTCGAAGAAAACGAAAATCACTGTATGAGATTCCCCCACCCCCTCCCCCTCCCCCCGTGGACGGAGGAGACGAGGAGGACGAGCCTATCCCTGCAAAGCCGATACGGTGTTTCTCCAACCCTGATATGACCGTGCGAATCCCTGACGGACAAGAATGGCCTCCGGCTGGACGAACGTCTCTTACTGAAGGCTCTGAGACAGCTATCCTGAACAGGCCGTATTCGAATTTGAGTAGATCTGAGGGGAATGTAATCGAGTCTGCCTATTCTGAACGAATTAGTGAGAAAGAATTATCACCTAGGTTTAGTCACAGTAACAGTGCAACCAACTCGAACGATTATGAACATGCCAGAATTCAGGTATCAACGGGTAATATTAGTAACACGATACAGCCGATAAAATCGATACAGTCAGTGGAACCAATGCAACTACCACGGACTGCAAGTCACTCCGAGCGAAACTCCGACATAAATATTCGAAAAGAAAGCCAAAGAGACACTGTCGTGTATTCTGAGCAGAGGTCAATGTATTCTCCCAAAAAGACGACTCTTCATTCTACGTTCTCGATTGATGCACCGGAGCAGACGGTTAATGATGGTAATTTAACACGAAGTCAAAGCTATAGTACAAGTCCTGTACATTCACCAACAGGTCCATCTACTACCTCGCTTCTAAAGAGTTCAGTATCTGCAACACAAACCAAGATGCCTAATTCACAGTTTTCAGGGGATAAAATGGAACAACACGATACGAACCATGTAAAAACACAAGATGATCGCAGATATCAAGTTTCTGCTAAAACAACAACTAGCTACCCTAATGCCGCACCAGCTTACCTTCCGAAAGAATCGCGACTCTATTATCAATCTTCAGGTAACATATCTAACCAAAATGAGATCGATGAAAGTCTTACAAGAACACTCAGTGATCCCCTACCAGCGCCTATTCACCATACTAAGTTACCAAAAGACATCCACATTAAAGCCATTCCACCACCGCCAGAAAATCTGAGATATACCCCTCAAAAAGTTTCGCATTCTCAGTCCGTAACTCAGATATCATCACGTACTGGGCAAAGCGAAATTCATCCTGCACGAGCCCTAAGTGATCCAGTAATTACACCCATAATTTCTCCTGAAGTACCTAAGATACTCGATAGTTCCTCTAAATCACCAATAGTCCATAAACCTGTGAAGCCTGTTGTATCTCCTAAACCTTCCGTGCCCCCTAAGCCACTCCTATCCCCCAAACCTTCGGTGGTCTCTAAACGGGTCAGATCCCCAGTGGCGAGCAATACAGGCAACAGCTATACACCAGGAAATAACGAATCGATAAAATCAAAAGCAAAAGAAATTGCGTCACCCCTACAGGGATACGCAGGGGTAGTGCGGGTAAACGAGGGATAACAGTTGATAAATACGTACATCAAGGGACACATGATGATAGCGATGACGTATTTATAAAGCCACAAGATGAGAATAAATTACCTGACTCGTACCCAGGCCCTGTGAGAAAGCGTCGTTCGTCTTTACCAGAGCAAGATGTGACGTCATCAAGTAATAAAGGACAGGGTGAAAGCAAGCGACGCCCTAAGACAATGATGTTACCTCAGGAAGTCCAGGATGAAGGCGTGTTTACCGTTCAGGTTAGTTGATTAAGCACGTACGCTATCAAGGAAGAGCCTGGGAACGAGGTTGGTACGCTATGCGTACAAACTCCGGCTATTAAGATCATCCTATGGTCAGTGTTTTAGCATAATAAAATAAAATAATATAAAAATACATAATACCACAAACGAAACAAAAATGATGAAAATAGTTTTTAAAAACAATTTGTATCACATTAAAGTAGTTGTGAACAAAACAGTATTTACACAAGCTTTTAGTAATTTATTCATTAGAAATAGTTTTAAAGAATACCTCTAAACACCTTTGAACCAAACTCTGTGGCTTTCTCTGTGTAAGGTGGAACCGCAGCTTCGTTTAGTCAAAAAATGCTCGTCTGCAACCAGAACAAAAAAAGGAAGACATTTTGTTTGAAAAGCACTGTCCACTTCTCCAGTATATGCTAAATATGTATACAGCTAATTCAAAAAAGGTTGTCCTTTGCAAACTCTAAACCTTAAACTCTAAGCGCGCAAAACTTAATGGGAGCACAAGTTTCAAGCTTAGTAGTTGAATATTGCAGCTATATGTGAATGAATTGTTCTCGTAAGGAGATATTTGTCATGTCTGCAAGAAATGGTCCCCATTTATGATTTCTAAACTCATTAAATGATGCTACCATTATGCTTTCATGCTTTGCAAGCTTAGAGTTTAAGGTTCAGAGTTTAAGGTTTACAAAGGACAACCGTTTTTGAATTAGCTTATAATTTAAAGCTTATAATAAAAATTAATTTTTGGTTTTGGAAGTGCTAAATATGTTAATTAAACGATCTGCAAGTCTTGTGCGCGTGACTTGATAATATATATAGTGACAATCTTATTATTTGTCCATCAATGTAGTTACTCAAGCAGCAACGCTCTCTTGGTTTGGTCATTACTGGTGGTATCGACACCCCCCTGGGTATGCTCTACATCAAGGAAATACAGTCGGGGACGCCCGCAGACCTTTGTCAGCGGTTACGTGTGGGAGATCAGATCGTGGAGATAAATGGTGTGAACTTACTGGGGGCCACCCATGGCGAAGCTCTGAGGATCATGCGTACTACCCCACCTCTTGTGCAACTGATTATCGCAAGACGAAATGATAGGTGGGTGTTTTGTAGCACAGAATACTACACAGAAGTCCATCTCCATTGGTTTTTGCGTAAGCGTTATTCGTCATGATTCGTTACTCAGCAAGTACCGTAAGCAGAAGCCGTAACCCCCCTGGACGTACGCCATTTTTAGTATTTCCAGGGGGCGACTGCTTCTGTTTACGGTACTTACTGAGTGACGAATCATGACGAATAGAGCTTACGTTAAAAACAATGGAGATGGACTTCTATGTAGTATTCTGTGCTTGTAGTGTTACTGTCGATGCAATGGAAGTGTTGATAAAATATTGCACCAATTCCTTTCCTCAAGTTGATCAATTCATTTGATAGAAAATTGATCAACTTCCTGTTACTCTAGATGAGCCAATTAGATTTCGTTTCAGAACCGATTGACCAATAGGAAACGCACAGGAAGTAAAAAGAAATTTGAATTCGTATGAATTGATCAACTTGAGGAAATGAATGGACCTTTCCCCTTATAACTAAAATTTCGATCTAGACAAAAATTTCATCACAGCTTGAAAGAGCATCACAAAATTAGTAATATTCCAAAGTTTTGTTGCAAAATCTTGTAAAATGCGGATAATATA
This sequence comes from Paramuricea clavata, assembly GCA_902702795.2. Taxonomy (NCBI): domain Eukaryota; kingdom Metazoa; phylum Cnidaria; class Anthozoa; order Malacalcyonacea; family Plexauridae; genus Paramuricea; species Paramuricea clavata. The sequence continues at coordinate 76,172 of CACRXK020000208.1, read as the reverse complement.
GCCTTGCGAAGTTTGCCGTTTTTCAGTCATTTTGTATTACAAACGGGAAATTGACATCCGATTCGGGTGTTGGGGCATCAATTTCCCGTTTGTAATGCAAAATGACTGAAAACTGCAAACTTCCCAAGGCTATATTTTACTCATTTTACAACATTTCGCAATGAAACTTTGGAAAATTACTAATTTCGTGATGCTCTTTCAAGCTTTGATGAAATATTTGTCTAGACTTGCCTAGATCAAAATTTTGGTTATAAGGGAAGGTCTATTGATGCAATATTTTATCAACACTTTCATTGCATCGACACTAAACGGTTCAAGGGATATTTGTAGATGGAATTTTCCGACGAAGATTTATGAACAATTTTAGAATATTCTCTGTATTTTAGGACCGAGGAAAGCCTACATATAGATGAAAGCAAATTAAAGAAAACATCACCCACGAGAGCGAACGAAACCATAATTCAAACAGCAATTGTGAACAGCAAAATCCCTCGAGAATCCTCCAACCTCGTCTTAAAAACACCTCCCACTTCGCCCCGTAATAAACAGCGAAAAATCACGCCCGTTACTAGTCCTACCAGGGATCGACCGGATCCCGGTAGCTCCGATATCGAGGTATCGTTTATCGGAGGGGAGGAAGAGCCTATTGATGAGGGACATGTCGAGAAGAAGAGGATAGAAGAGGAAATGAGGTGTAATGTGACGTTAACAAAGGATCCTTACAGTGGTGTGGGGATAAGTGTATCTGGAGGCAAGGATACTTCTAGTGAAGATATCACGGTAAGATCACTGAATTTGGCCAGCCTTTTTCTTCAAGAGCAATCTTGGACATAAATGCTTGAGAGTACCTTTCCCTCTCTAGAATATTCGCATACCCCTTCATGATAAATTCCATGTCGAATCATGTTGCACTTCTTAAGCCCCCACAGCCCCCAAATCAATGTTCAGCTTGTGCCATGCTAAATTACCAAAAGTTGTTTCGGCGTTGTTGAGGGAGAGGGGGTGACGAAATTTGATTTGTCAATGTGCATTAACTTTGCAATATTGGCTGGAATGGTCTCAAGGGTTACGTCCAAGATTGTCGCTGTACAATAGGGGAACTAGCTATCCTGTATAGGGCCCTAATGTAACAGGCAGAATTGGTAACAGGTCTAATTTTGCAAGTTCAAATCAAATCATTTAGTCCTATTCCAAGTCAAGTCAAAAGTTATTTAGTCAGCCCAAATCAAGTCACAAGTCGTTTAATCCCAGTGTAAGTCAAGTCATAAGTCGTTTAGTCCCATGTCAAGTCAGTTAGTTCAAGTTAATTCAGTCACAAGTCGTTTAGTCCCAGTCTAAGTCAAGTCACAAATCGTTTAGTCCCATTCCAAGTCAAGTCATTTAGTCCAAGTTAAGTCACAAGTCATTTTGTCTGTGACCAAGTCATTTATTTAGTCCAAGTTAAGTCACAAGCCGTTTGTTAGTCCCAGTCTAAGTCAACTCGTTTAGTCCCATTCCATGTCAAGTCATTTAGTCCAAGTTAAGTTAAGTTAAGTTAAGTTAAGTTAAGTTAAGTTACAAGTCATTCTGTACAGTTCTTTTGTACCATGTATTGGGGGAATCACCAGTATATTTACTTTTTTGCAGCTGTTCAAAACTTAGTGACAACCTTTATTAACTTGACAAAATAATCGCGCTATTACAACTTGTTAACAAACTTGTAGCAAATTTGTTGCGAACACATCTTTTTGACAGGATGTGACATTCTTACGCGTGTTGTAATTTGTATTTTTCATTGTTCTCCTTAGATACGCCAAGTCGCCCCAGGCAGTGTAACCGCGCGTGATGGCCGCGTGAAGGTTGGTGACAAGTTGCTTTTCGTCAACGGTCAATCCTTGAAAGGCATGACCAACCCGCAAGTTCTGGCCTTCCTGAAACAAACCCCGAACACCGTCACCCTCACGTTATCCCGACCGAAGAAACCGTCGGCAAGTAGTCGGAGTCCGCCGCCTGTCGCACAGAAACCGACCAAACCGACATTCCTCTTGCCACCAAAGGTAGAACCACCCCCCGTCAAAGAGAAACCCCAGGGGAGCGAGGCCTGGCCTGTGAAAGAAGAGAAGCAGCGCAAAGGACTATGGGGCAGTATAAGTGGAAGTTTACATGGAGGTTTGGTGAAAAAACACGCTGACATTGATATTGGAGAAATTGACTTGGGAGACAGTAGGTAAGTAAAATAAAGACCCATTTCCACTCAAGAAAAATTCCCACGGACAGAAAATTTTCCGAAAATATCATTGTTAAAAGTTGAGAATTTTTGACTTATGTAAATGAACATGATTTTTATCACATATAACACCACCGACACGGCAGTGGTTTCCTTTGTCTTTTCCTCATGATTTTTTTTTAATTTTTTAAATTCTGTTTAAGAGGAGATGTTTTTGTATGTTACGTAACACGCGCTCAAAACTAATGCGTATAATATACCACTTGAGGTTATGACTAAATTCAAAATGTTTATTTTTCGATACGTTTTTCAGTCGGCAAACAAACTTAAAAGTATGATTAGTGCATTTTCTGTAAAATAATGCTAAAATGAAGAGATTTTAGATGATACGCCAAAGAGAAAATGATGTCTGAAGTTCAATAAAGTTTGCTTATATGGCTATAATTATGGCGTCAATTTTAAAGCATCATTGATAATTGTATTTTAATTGACAATTCAACCGGCAGATGCATTTAAAAAGGTAGCTAACTCTATAAACTAGAGAATAAAGCTAAAAACAAAGTAATTTTGAGAGGAACGCCAAAAAGATTTTAGGTTTTGAACACTTTTCATTGCAAATACGTGACATCGAAAAACATTGCCTCTTAATCTAATCCTTACCATCCCTAATTTAACACAAAACAAATATGGTGTAATTTTAGGACATTTTCCTATGACAAGTCAGGCAATATTTTGTTAATGTTTTTCAGTGAGCTACCAAAGTACTCGAAACCCACCCCAACCAGAAAAGGCATCAAAGACCTCTTTTCTCCTCACGACAACGAACCAACCTTATTGGACATCGATGTAGACCATGGTTCCTCCGGGGTTGGGTTTAGCATTCGAGGTGGTCAGGACTCCATATATGGTGACTCTTCGTTATTTGTCGATACCGTGTTCTCACGGCCGACACATGGCCGCGCGCCGCGTCTGCGGAGTGGGGACGAGATTGTCATGGTCAATGGACATGATATGTCCTGGATGACAAACGTGGATGCGGTGGAATTGTTGAATTCTTTGCCAAGAGGAAAGGTGCGCATTCGAGTACGCAGACGATAGCCAAGAATTTCGAGAAAATTTGGATGCAAGCACGACATGTTAAACTGTGCCGGTAAAATGTCTGTGCGACTTGCCAAGACTTTATGCTAAAGAGAGTTAGCGAACGAAAATATTCTCCTTTTGAGAGGATGTTTTGTGCACTTCTGTCCACTTGTAATCAGTATCTCTGGATAAAATACGCTCGTGTACTGAGAATCGGCTTCAAGTTTTCATATGACAAGTTCGTCGGTATCGGCAACTTTGCCAATTTTCCACTGTGAAAAGTACACTTGTTCATTAGCTAGTATGCTACAATCTTGGACATAACTGGTTGAGACTATTTTTCCCCCTATAGAAAATTCGCATATTTTTATGATAAACTCCATGTTGAATCATGTTGCCTTTCCTAAGCCCCCGCTCCCCTAACTCAATGTTGAGCTTGCGTCATGGTATATTACCCAAAATTTTTTGTTTCGGCGTTGTTTACAACATTGAACTGGGAGGGGGGAGGGGGGGGGGGAAGAGGAGACAAAGTTTGTTTTGTTAATGTTCAATAACTTTGTAATATTGGCTGGAATGGTCTCAAGGATTTTGTTCAAGATTGTCGCTTTTCAAGAAGTGCACTTGTCATGGAAAAAATTGGCAAAGTACAAATTTTATTCGTCTGTATGGCCTATGGTCAACGAAGAAAATTTGGCAATGTTATTTGAGCACTTGCATGGCGGTCAGAAAACCAAACACTAGCCATAGTAAATGTGTTGTACGTGCGCAAATTGCAACTGACAAATGAAAGTTGTCGTTGAAAATCTTGAAAACTTGTTCGTCTAGCCTGCGAGACGGGCTAATCCACACCTAAAAAGGAGGTCGATGACGTCATACACTTCTTGTACTTTATTACAATCTCATATGATATTGTAAAATTTTACTCAAACGTATTATATATTTATAGTGTTTTATCTATTGTTATTAATTCGATTTCTAAATTGGAATGAGCGAATGAATGAATAGCATTATTTTTAATCTGCAACTTTTAATATACGAATATAATAATATATTTATGCCAATATTCAATGGAACCTGTAAATAGTGTAATCTGCAATCAATTAAAATTATTCCGAATTATCGTAAAAACTGTCAGGGTCGCTGAGAGGTTGCCCGGGGTAAAACTTTCCCGGGGCCCCTATGACGTCATAATCGTGAAACTGGAGAAGCGGACGCGTAAAATTGAGAAAACATGGTAAAATTGTCTGCGCCTTCTGGTTGTGTATGATTATCCAATTAATCACAAATCTGGCCAATCAAACATATTCATTGATTGGTATTTCCCCAAATTTGATCGAGTCATTTTATATGGCCTTAACTAAATTTTGTGTATAACACAGTTTCTGAAGGCACTCGGGTAGTTTGCGAACCCAGAAATCATTTCCCTTCAAAGTAACTTTACGAGCGAAGAATGAGCGTGGGAAATGACATCTTCGTTCGCAGACTAGAACTCGGGAGGAATGAATCTTATTGATTTAAAATTTTTGGTGAACCCTCGTAATAATGATATAAACAACATATAAAACGTCCAGTATTGTAACTGAAATTCCTGGAAATTGGACGGAAATAAGACCCATTGATATATACCAATTTTTTTCGAGATTTTTTTGCGTGACAATTTTATTTTTTTAATTCTATTTGTCAGCGGGGTGGGAATTTGGGGGGTTGGGCACTAAATATGGGATGCGCAGAAGATCGGCGCACCGAGCAAAATTATCGTCCGACGAAATTCGCAGTAAAATCTAGAAAATTTTTGTAAATTTCTCCCAAATTTGAGGATTTTTTTGCCTAAATGAAAGCCTAAACTGCTGTAGAATGGCTACGAGACGAACTGGCAAGTTAGTTCAGCGAAGTAAGCCGGGCGAAAACAGCACAAATGAAGTAGACCCCGCGATCGACATACCTGAAATTGACGAAGATGAAACGGAGACGAAAGAGACTCGCTTAACTTTAATGGAGGAAATCTTACTTCTCGGTTTAAAAGACCGCGAGGTTAGAGCTTTAAGCCCTCGTTTTAACTTTAAAGAATGTTCTTTTAAACGTTCACGGTTTTTCACGGCGTTTATTTTGCCTTTTATATAGGGTTATACATCGTTTTGGAATGATTGCATCTCGGCCGGTCTACGTGGCTGCATTTTAATAGAGTTAGGAGTACGGGGTAGAATTGATCTGGAAAAGACCGGTATGAGACGAAGGGGCTTGCTTAGTCGAAAAGTCGTTCATAAAAGCATCACGCCGACAGGGGATGTGCTTTTGGACGAAGCTTTAAAGCATATAAAAGACACACAGCCTTTAGACACGGTTCAAAATTGGATAGAGTTGCTGAGCGGTGAGTATTTATACATTTTAATTTGTTATATTTGTACAGTTATAACTGTATAATATCATTCATGGGATAATATGAAAAGATGTTACCCTCAGAGCCATTTTAGGGAAACATTTCTTAAGTAGTCTTTTACAATAAGTTCTTTTATACAGTAATGGACAAGTATATATATAAATTGCATTGCACAGATTATATTGGAACGATCATATAAAAAAAGTATCGGAGAATATTGCGATCATATAAAAAAAGTATCGGAGAATATTGTCCATTGACTATATCAATAGTCAATTGGCAATCATGATATATGAATTGATACAAAAATATTACTTTTTGTGAAAAGTTAAAGTCTGTACAGTTAATGTTCATTTGTAAATTCCGTGGACACTTTAAAAACAATTTAGCCACATAGGCTTTTTAATAATTCATAAACTTTAGAAGTGATTATATTTGGATTTAGGGACCGTTACAGCGATTAAATCCATGATAAATTCCATCCAATGATCAACGTAGCACAAAAGATAAACACTTTAAATGAGCCACTAGCAGATAAAAGATAATATCAATACTACAGATACAATTACTATCATATGCTATGCATTGTTTTGAAAATCAACTAGTTCTCTTCTTGTCTTTTGAGTCGTTTTCATGTCACTTGGCATTGATCACCATAGATATCTTATATAGACTAGATAGCACATCTCTTTTAGTAAAATTGAAGCCAAGAATATTCTAGCGGTTACCCCCATTTGAATAGATGGCGGCCGTGTTGGAGTTTCCCACTCGCTAATAAACGCTTAAAAAACAACAATAACTTTCATCATTTGAATAGTTTGAAAATGTATTTGGAATAGGTTTAACTTAATGTTTAAGTTCCCTGTTTAACAAACAGAAAACATACAAGTCTTCTCATTTCGTGGGAATATCCTGAGCCTGCAAACACGGCTTCAATTTTTGAATTGCAGAATAATTAGAGGCACTATCTAGGGGTGCACCGGAACCAGTTTTTTAAGTTCCGGCCGGATACAACCGGAACCGGATCCGACCGGAACTGGAAAAAAAGTACCGGCCGGAACGGAACCGGAACTAATTTATTAAGCCATATATAGTCATATGTTACTTTGTCAGCTGCCAGATAAGCAGACACTTCAAGCCATCAAGGAGAGAACTTGCAAATGTTAGAATAAAAAGATTGACAAGCGTTAAATGTCATAATGAAGTGTTAATAGTGTAACTGTGACCTTTTGTTAGACACAAAAACGTTTGATATTCTATCTCTCTGAAAACGACAGAGTTCCGGTTGCGGCCATGCTTTTTTTATTAGTTCCGGCCGGAACCGGAACTCTAAAAAATCGGGGTTCCGGTGCACCCCTGGCACTATCTAGTGTATATAAGATATCTATGTTGATCACTCATCCACTAAACCAATACAAGTTGGTGTACTGTACCCCAAAGAAGCTAGCCTGTGTACATATTGTATTATGTTGTAATACAGTCTGTGAAAATTTGTGGCATTGCTTGTCGTCCCCCATCTGCGCTACCCAGATCTGGGTAGTTGATTCTGATGGTCATGACTGAACTTAATGGTTCTGATTGGCTTGATATAAATATCAATGACAGTTGGACTTTGATTTTCAAAATCAAAATAGTATTTTCTTGGCACTTGATGGTCATTGTAAATTTTACTTCTCCCTATGCTTCAAACTACTAAATTTTTGATACAAAAATATTTCTAATGTATTGCAGATTAATATGATATCTAATTGAACGGATGAAATGCAACAACGAGTTGAAAATAACTGCAATACCGGAGCATGATGTGGTTTGTTTACGTTAGCCAGAAAAGTCAGAACTTTGTTGACTTTTGAACTAAGCCAATCAGAATCTATTGAGTTTAACTATGACCAATCTAAATCAACTACCCAGATCAAGGTAGCACAGCTGGGGGTTGAGAATCAATGCCACAAATTTTCAGACTGTATTACAGCATAATACAATTTGTACACAGGCTACAAAGAAGCGTACTTGGCCCTCTACTGTTTCTCGTTTATGTAAATGACATTCCTTCTACTAAAACCACTATGGAATTGGGATGTATTGATTAAATAGGTCATTCCAGAAAACATCCATACCTTCCTGTGGAAGAAATTGGAAGTTTACCCCCATTTCAGATGTCCTAATGTACTTACTATTATCAGAAACAAAATTTTTCCCCTCTCTGGATTGCAGAAATTTCCTCCGTGGGGGGAGTGTGGATCTTTTCTGAAACGACCCATTAGAGGAAAATAATGAAGTCAGGCGCAATGCAATCCAATGGGTAATAGGTTCACCTAGTCATCCACCCGTCTTTGTTGTTACCATTTGTGGTCAATCTTGAAGATTGAAGATTTTATTACATACGTTTATGTTTCAAACATTACATGTTTGAGTGCCAAACATGTCAGGTTTGTTAATGAATGTGAGATTGTTTACATAAAATATCACTATATCAGTATGTTTTGTTCACATGCATGCCAGGTTGCAACTTTTCATATTTTTGAGTGCCACACTTGTAAAATTTAAGCTATTGTGCAAGATAAAATGAAACATATATGTAACGATCAAAATTAAAAACATATTCATATGCTACCAAAATTGAAAAATCAAGGTTTTTAACCTACGATTTTACTCGTCAGGGTGAGAGTACTGCCACTCAATGGGTTAATCAGACTATCTGCCCATACACCCTGTTAACCCTTTAAGTGGCAATGCACCCAGTTGCGCCCCACTTTATTATTTTACTTGGTCTAACGCCAGACAAGTGCTGCCACTCAATGGGTTAAACATTGAGTCAACGGTGCATAATAGTTCATGTTTGAAATGTAAACAAATGTGTTCAAATCGTCAAGTTTCTAGTTTGAATTTTGAGCATTTGATAGAATAAACATCTATTCCCGTTCGCAATTAAATATTTTGTTTATTTAGGTGAGACATGGAATCCGTTCAAACTTGGTTTTCAAATGAGAAATGTTCGTGAACGAATCGCCAAGAATCTCGTAGAAAAAGGTGTACTCACAACAGAGAAGCAGAATTATGTATTGTTTGATATGACAACCCACCCCGTCGTCGATGCTTCAATAAAGCAGCGTGTTATCCGCAAAGTTCAGGATTCCGTCCTTAGCCGATGGGTAAACGATCCTCAGCGATTTGACAAAAGGACACTATCCCTAATTTATCTTGCACATTCGTCCGATGTATTAGAAAATGCTTTCACGGCACTTTCTGACGAAGATTACGATGTTGCGATGAAACATGTTCGAGAATTACTAGATCTAGACCCAGAGGTGGAAAGCCAAAAGCCGAACGCTAATGAACTTATGTGGGCTGTTGTGTCTGCCTTCATTAAATAAATTCATATAGGAAAATAGCAGTGGTAGATAGCATCATTTTCGTGGACATTTACTGTGATTTCAACATATTAAGGGATTGGTTTTGGAACGTGCAAGAATCAAGTTTCAAATGTTATTCCATTCCAGTGTTGATCATTTTCTTCAGTTAGGCTTGATCAAATAAGAATGCAAGTCATATCCAAAAACGTATTGAATGAATCTGTTAGCTAAGTTCACATTAAGGCTTAAAAATTATCAACAGAATAAAAACGGTTTGGAGAATTGCTGAAAATACAGTAGCACTCCTTGTCTATGTTGGTATATGTTTCACAAAAACTTGTGGGTCATTATGTGTATAGGTCGACTTTACGTTAACTTATGTCATGGCAACCATGCATTTTGGTGGTATTTCGACAAAAGAATGTCAATTGTCATTGAATTTGGCACGAAGGGGCTGTTCATGTGAGTCGGGCTAGCTGGGGTGAATACTGAATAGTGTCACGAAAATCTTTTCTAATCATAAAAGATAATTTGAAAGAACTTTATACTGTTACTGGAATCTCCTGGCTCTATATGAATAGCCCCTAACATGGCTGCCGTTTTATTGTCTTGTAAATCCAAAGAGATTGGTTGCAATGCACCCAATGCATTTTTGCCTGACCGAACAATAGCATTGCTTAAATCATGTATGGTTGCAGCCAATATGGTAGGATATGGATATGGTTATGCAACCAGAAAGCATTTTTCCAAAATGCAGCTTTGTTACTGTGAATGTTTTGTTGTGTTACTGTAAATGTTTTGTTGGGCGCCTTTTGTAATACTTGATGTGTAAAGGCACGAAAAACATAAATGGCCTTACAGTCGTGCCAATAAAATGGCCTTACAGTCGTGCCTAACTTCGAGGAGTTCCTCTGAACAATTCCTCAACAATTTGATAAGTTCCTTAAAAAGTTCCTAACTTCCTGTTTCATTGACCAATCAGATTGCTCAAAAATAAAATATAAAATTTGATTGGTCAATGAAACAGGAAGTTAGGAACTTTTTAAGGAACTTATCAAAATTTTTAGGAATTGTTCGGAGGTGTTCCTTCAAGTTAGGAAATGAACTGGTTACTGGTCAACGCTGATATTGGCACGACTGTAATAACCACGAATCCTGTTTGACTGAGCAAGTTTGCCAAACCATGCCTGCTTAAGGAGACGGGCTAGCCTGGCTAACTCGGCTTCGACACTTTCCTAAAATAAAGTTGATGGAAATATTCGGTTTAGAATAGGCTGGACATGTTGGTGGTATTTCAACAAAGTAATCTCATTATCTTTTTTGAATTTGATACCAATATGGCCATTGTCTTATTGTGTGTGGTTTAACCCCGCCTATAAAACGGCCCTTTGCTCGTATACTTTATCCACCAAAACTATCTACCATTCACTGAAATTGTACAAACCGATTAGCATATCACATAAGCAAGAACAATCATTACCATCTACAGCTGACAGTTATAAGATTTGTAATTTATGGAACTCCGAAATCTGACTATTTAAAATGCTCTTATCTGGTGAACGAAAATGAATACTGTATTTTGATGGTTACTTGTAATAACAGTGGGTACTTGTATGTAATAATGTAGAATTTTTTAGTAAATATATTTTTCGTTGACTCAATATAGTTGTGTCTTCTTTCGTACTATTTATTTATTAAACAGGGTTCGTAGCGGTCTTTGAAATCCTTGAAAGTCTTTAAATTTGATTTCAGGTCTTTAAGGTCTTTGAATTGTGTGAAAAAGCGAAGAAAATCTTTAAAAGTCTTTAAATTCTTTAGTGAGTATTTGATTATACGATTCCCTAGCTAATAAAATAGATCGATTGAAGCACGATTTTCGCAAATATCGACGAAAAGGTGGATTTTAGGATGTGATTTGACGCGACTAATTACCGGGTAAAAATAGTGCTTACACTCGCAATTTTTCGACAGCTGATTGCCCTCAAAGGTCTTTGAAAAGTCTATGAAAATAGGCAGAAAAAATCTTTGAAAGTCTTTGAATTTTTTTGGTCTTGGAGACTACGAACCCTGTTAAAATTAGTCTTCTGTTATATTATTTAGAATATGTGTATTTGTGTTTTATTTTCAAACTAAGAACACCATCCATGTATGAGTTGTATTGGTTGGACTTGAAAATATCAAGCATGCTGATATTTGCATGGCGAGAAAATGAGGGCTGTGTCATCCCCAGAATTATCGAAAGAGTCCCTCAAGAGTATCGTGATTGTAACAAGGTTGTTGTCAAGCCGATATCAGGATGTGTTCGCACTGCTTGTTCCCAGTTGTTGTGACAAGTTTGGAACAAATTGTTATCACCTTGTTACAAGTTTGATGACGGATTGACGGTAACAGACTTGCTACGATTTGTTCCAACAAGACTAATACAGGCTGTTCGTAACAAGTTGCTACGAGCTTGTTGTCATCACCTTGTTAACAACGTGTTACGCGCAGACCATATCAGACTTGTTGAAACAACTTGTAACGAGTCTGTTGGCCTCATCAATCTTGTCACAAGATGATAACAACTTGTTCCAGCATAAGCGTACACACGCAAAAATCTCATCTTGTGGCAAGTCTGCCAACAAACCGTCAACAAGTTGTGTTCGCACTGCTTGTCCCAAGTTGTCAGCAAGTTTGGAACAAGCTGTTAACAACTTGTAACAACCTTGTTGATATTATCAGAGTTGTTGCAAGGTTGTTCCAACAAGTCAGATACAGTCATGAATCATCATATAACAATATTGTTACAACCTTGTGTCGTCAACCTTGTAACATTCTTGTTATATGATGACTGTATCAGACTCGTTAGAACAACCTTGTAACAAGTCTGATAATGCCATCAAGCTTGTTACAAGTTGTTAACAGCTTGTTCCGGACTTGTTACAACAACTGGGAATACGCAGTGCGAACACAGCGTTTTTACGTGTGTACGCATGGCCGCGGCCTCGCTGCCCCCAGTTTGTTGGACAAACAAAGCCAGTTGGGCAATATTCGCTTCACAGTCGGGCAATATTGACTTATTAGTATAATTACAAAGGTGATTATCGAAAATTGTGGCCGCTGATTGGTCAAGCGACCTCGGATTATTACTCGATAATCACCTAAGCGGTTTTTTCAAAATGGCGGCGAGTTGTTTTGCCAAAGTGACAGATAAAGAAATAAGTAATTTTAAAGAAAATGCTGTGCCTAAGAGCACGAAAGAAGAGACAAAATTTGGCTTAAAATTATTTCGAGGTAGGAAACTAAGTTGCAGAAATCTGCTTAACTTTATTTCGCATAAAACATCGTTTTATTTTAAATTGCCGTACAATTGTCTAGACATTTGTTTACGTTTGTAAAAATATATTTTCTACAGATTGGTTTCAACAACAGTCAGAATTCACAAATGAGTTTGAAGACATGAGTATTGACGAAATGAACCGAATTTTTATCAAAATTTTATACCTTTCTGTAAGAAAAACTGATAGGAATTACTACAAGAAACATCCTTGATGGCGATACGAGCGCCTTCATTGCGCATACCGCTTTCTTTATTGAGATGTGTTATATTATTTTTTTCAAATAATCACCTTTGTAATTATACTAAAACAATTATTCGCCTCAGGCTCGGTGAATATCGCTGAATAAAAACCTCGACTTCGTCTCGGTTTTTATTCAGCGATATTCACCTCGCCTTCGGCGAATAATTGTTAATTATAAAAATAAATGGGACAAATTCTGTCAATTTTGTGGGAAATATGCTATCTAATAGGAATTTTTCGTAATCACTCCCCCCCCCCCTTCTTTCCGCCCCCCCTAATTTTTTCCTTCCCGTACGCCCATGTGTTTACGAGGCGGGGGCACGTACATCTATGTCACAGAATAGGAAGTTATACCAGAAGCGTAACTCGAGCAAATATTTGTCCGCGTTTTTACAAGCGATTCGTCATCAATCACGCCATCCTGGCTAGTACAACCGGCACTTTGTACCTACCAAATCCTGATAAAAACTTCCGGCTGTACTAGCCAGGATGGCGTGGCCTGACGTGAGCGAGTTAAAATTTTCGTGGACGTCAAACAATAAGGGAAACGACTGGAGTTACGCTTCTGGTATAACTTCCTATTCTGTGTCTATGTGGTCTAGACTTGTCAAACTGGGAACAGCAGTGCGAACACATCTTGTTGGCAAGGGAACATGGTGAAATCATTGACATTGAGGAGGGGAAAAGGGAAAAATTGGAACAAACACGGGAACACCCCTCCCCCCCACTGGGAGATTCACCGATTCACGCGACATTTTTGGTAAATCTGGCTAACAAAACGATAGGCAATCACGATCATAATTCATAAACTATTTCGTCATTCCCCGCCGAAATTGACGCTACATCTAATATAAATCCGTCTAAGATGAAGTACTTAGACAGATTTATCGTGATTTCAGACATTCGCAATATCAGCAAGAGGCAGAATATTAAAGACAGGTTCTTTTTATAAATATTTTTTCAAGTTTCCAAAACAACAATAAAACATTTTTAAACTTCTAATTAGACTCGCTACGAATTATTTTTGTATTTTTTTGTCAATTTTTGAATCCAATATGGCGGTCGTGTGTACAACAGACCGCCGAACCTCGGGAATGCATGCTCAAAAATAATTGCTCACAAAATGGCCAAATTTCAATATTTGAATCCCTTGGGCTTTACGGCTTTGTTTATGTAAATAAAGTACATTTCACCCTCTTTATTTCCTTTCAGCGGTGTCCGAAAGAAACTTCCACTCAAGCAAATCATGATCGAAGCACGATCGCGAAGCTTTCTCAAATCGCTTGGCCACGGAACAGTGAGACAAGTAGATTGACCTACATGTTACATTCAAAACACGATGATGCTTATTGACACTCAAATAGGCATCGTATTTGGCCAATATCGGTTATAACCAGTCGTGGATTATCGAGAGGCAAGCAAAGTGATTTGTATATCGTGAGAAACAAAGTTAGGACAGCATTTCTCCACGAAATCGATTCTGCCAATTTTGAAAACCGTCTTTCTCCTTCATGTTCGAGATTCTGTATTTCTACGTGGATATAACGTATAACTATTGACAAAATCGTGGGTATTTTGGTAAGCAAAAGGTTTATACATTCGTTTGTGTATTTTTGTACAATAAGTGTTCAGAAATCTTGCGTAAAAGCTCTTTGTATATCTTAATTATATTTATGATATTTTAGTGTTCGATAATTCTCGCAAGGTCGAACGTATAAAAGTCAGGCTAATTTGTAGTGAGTCGTGTACTCGCTACAAATTGTGTATAAATTCAATAATAGATTGGCATTATTTAGGCAACTTTGAAGCTAGGTTTAGCCTTATGTTTAAACTATATTCTAATATTATTTAAAAGACTTATAATTCAAAAGGAAGGATAAAAAACAAAAATAAACCGACTTCCTTTGTGTATTGTGCTTCCAGAATAGCGTAGGCTAAAGGAATCGAAAAGGGGAAAAAATAGATTCGTTTATTCCGCAAACTTACACAGTGTGACAGTTCAAAACAGGTTAACAAATACATTGCTTACGTATTTTATAAGGTGAATAAATTATGTTCATGGCGATGTTGTTTATGAAACGCACACTGCGATATTAAACGTCTTTATGACCCTATCTCGACCCTGTTCGTAAAACCTGCGCCGTGTACCTTTGTAAAAATTTGTACACAAAACCGAAAGTGAAAATCATTCAAAAATTGTCAGGTATATGTCTAGAATCACGGGGAAGCGTCGGTCAAGTTTGCACAAAGTATTGATGTATAAATTGTCGTGTTGTAATCTCGTTAATTTGTGCTCAAATATATATAATAGTAGTTAAAATTTTGGCCAGGAAAATCAACGCTTCGCTCCCGTACTCTTATTTTTGATTGCTATATATCAAATTTCATACGAACTTTTCAACAAGGGAAGTCACGCGCTAGGTTTGTAATACGTTATTCGTTTAGCGATTTCATAAATAAGCATTGGATGCCATGCTTAAATATTTGTGTTTTTAAAGTCAATTTGTGAAATATAAGTTATCCAATGTTGCCAATACGTACTAACATTTGTTCTGCTCTGAATGTAATTCGTGTTAGTTTTTCCTGTTTGAATAAATTCCCCAAAATAAACATTTTATTCTCCAATTTTTATTCAAACGAAATGCATAGCAAACAGCGTGTGTCTTTTGTGGTGTATCAAAATGAATTACAAATTTCCAAATTAATTTCCGAACTCTCGATTAAATACGAAGAAGAAACGGTGTCTGTGCGCCTTTCTAGTTTTGCAACTCAAGTTCAAAACACTTCAGACTGTTTTCGTGAGCCTAAACTAGTCAAAAACCTATAAAAGTGTCGCTACTTAGCGAAAAAATAAATTAGATAAAAATTTTTAAAAGCCACTCGTGTTAAAATTTAATTTGCGACATTTTAATTCTGAAATGCATCCATGAAAGCACTGATATCAAGTTCAAAATAAAGCCTATATTAATAATATTTTCCCGCGTTTTCATAAGTCGTGCTGAGCCTTTTTGGCACCGCTAAATTGACGTGTTTTTTAAAAATAATATTGCTTCCGAGGGTTTTCCTCATGAATATTGTTTTAAATATATATATATGGGTATAATCTTGGCCTTTCTTTGCTACATTCGCCATTCGGAATATGTTGCAAAATATATTATCGTCCGGTACGTCCAGCTGATAACAGTCAAAACGTTTAAAGCCAGACATCTTTTAAGCGTTTTCCAAACAGCCACCTGCCGAAATATTTTAAAATTCAAAATGTGCATTAAGTCCAGGTATATTTAGCATGCTTTTGAGTTTGGACAGCACTTTAAAATAGCATAATTTGCAAGGCGCTTCTTTATATTTCAATATAGAGCCTAATACAGAGAAAGGTGCATATAAAATGGCCAACACAAACGATGTCGTTTTTCGTCATGTGAATCGAAACGATTTGGAGCGAAGAAGTAGACCAGAATCGGCCCACAAAGGCAACCTAAAACGTCTCAAAACCAGTAGCGTCGGCGGCTTTCAACGATGGGAAAAAGAGAACGAGTTGCTTTGGGCAATGCTCGAAGACGAAACGGAATGGCTTGCGAAACTGTTCCCCGATATTATTATCACGCCAGAGCTGTTCTTCTACGCACTAGAAGACGGTGCTATTCTCTGCCGTTTGGCAAATCTCATACAAGAAGCGGCCGACGATTACGGCAAGAAAAACAAAGTCAAAGTGCCCGCGAAAAGGTTCAAATTTCACGCAAGCATACAGAAGAAAAATAAGCAGTTGGCATTGTTTAAATCTCGCGAGAATGTGCAAGGCTTCCTGACGTGGTGTAGACAAATTGGAATTTCTGATTCGATTCTATTCGAATCAAATGACGTGGTCGAGGCGGACGAATGCAGAGAGGGGTGCAGGGAGGTAGTCATATGCTTGATGGAAATCGCCCGCCGTGCCTCTGGGATGTTTAAATTCACGCCTATTCCCAAACTCATACAACTGGAGAAAGAAATCGAAATTGAAGAACAGAAAGAGGCCGAGGAGGAGAATTCGTTAGATCAAGTGGATTACGCGAGCTCGGACGATGAGTCGAACACCAGTTGCCCAAGTCCAGAGGCGCACTCCCCACCCACCAACGACGGGGGCAATCACACCTCACCCGGCGGAAATAAAAAGAAATCAAAAAAGCATCAGCCTAAAAGCGAATTGGACAAAGAGGTAAGGTTTAAATATGTTTTTAATACAAAAGTTTTTGTTTACATTTTAAAATAATCTAGTAGTCACTTTGCACCTGCAAAATTGTGAATGTGGTAGTGTCAAATTTCGTGAGGCATGTTGGAGGCACACATTGCAATATTCATCGTTCTGATGAATAACGTACATATTATAATAGAATTTAAAATGAGCAAGCAATGAAATAGCTTTTTTCGAAAAAATAATTTGAAGAATGAAGGGTTATTTTAGAAAGATCTCAGTACCCTAATCGTCGTTGTCGATTAGTTAAAGCCCATAGACGACGAGCAAATTTTCATTGACAAGTTTCCTTGACAAATGTACCTTCTCGTGTGTGTGCGGTGAACAAGTTTTCCTTGACTGTTTTTTTTGTTCGTGTGCGAAGAATGTTGTTAAACATTTATCTCACGTCAAGGCCACCGTTTTTGTTTGCCAAAACCATAGAAGTATTTGTTGTATACTTAAAGTTGAATAAATTTCCCTTGTCCAAAAGATGGCGTGACTAGTTTAGTTTTTTTTCTGCTTGCCAAGGGAAAATTGTCAAGGAAACGTACTGTGCTTAAAGCCTTAAACGGTCGGTCATTGAGTCATTTGACATATCAAACATTTCAAATGAATATGGCATTGTCTCTTAAACGCGAGGGGTTAATACCCTTAGGCCTTTATAATCTTCCTACATGCAGTGACATGACGCGTATTTGTGTGCTCGAAGTATGGATTATTACGGATTCTACTATTTTTCTGCCGTATTCGCGATTCACAAGCAAATATCATGAAGCCTATCACGGAGAATGTGTTAGACACAAGGTCAAGCACCCTCTATAACCCTTGTTCTCGGTTTAATAATCAAGGCTTCACATCAATTTCAATATATCCCCGTTATTATGACGCAGTAATCTATAATTCGAAATCGAATTGGACATGTGGCGTACTTCTGTTCCGGAAAACGGCTTTGATAAATCTATTAAATGCAAACATTTATATAACGTCAATGAATATTTCCGTTGTGCCTTTTATCTGGCAAAATTAGATTTAAAATTGATTGGGATAGAAAATTAATTGAACCGGTATGAAACATCTGTTGGCCGTTCGCAATGACGTCATGGCAAAATAAACGCGCACGGACAGAGGACTAGAGACTAGAGTCGCAAAATACGACGAAAAGGACAAGGGATCAGCTGCGAGTAACTTTGTCCCTTTCAACTTATGAAAATTTTCCGCAGAAAGAAAATTTTGTAAAAATGTGATTTGCCAACACAAATTTTCCGTCGGAGAAAAATTTTTAATCGGAAAATTTTCTGTTCGTGAAAATTTTTCTTGACCGAAAATGGGCCCTTTAATAATAAGAGTCTGTATGTTCTTAAGGCGTGCAAGCAAATGTTTACGCTATAATGCTCATACAAATAATATTTATTATTATTAGAATAATATTTAAAGAGGGTGAACAATATTATTAAACTTTAAAATATTTGTGATGAGTGACAAAAGTGACATAATGAGTGACAAAAGAGGAATTCAACTAAATATGTACAAGAATAATGCATTACTATGATTACTATGATAAGAGCAACACGAGAGTTAACTATAAATATTACATATATACAAACTACAATTTAGGTATAGGTTCATGGGAGTTGACCAAAGAGGGTTTGCATGAAGGATTCGTCGACTCTCATGGCTTGCTCTAGAGTAGTAGAGTTGCATGAGAGTTGGCAAACGTGAATTTGCATGAGCTTTTCAGCTTTTTCTTCAACCAGAAACCTAACGAAGACTTTGTCGTTGCGGGTGTGTAAAGTTCCAAATTACCTGAAATTTTAAATTATGTTTTACGTTACCTATATTCTATAAAAGCAGTTTTTGAAATTTAGTTTTTCATGAGTAATTGAAAAGTATATTCAAGAGCAGGTGTTTCTTTGGAAAGAGTATATTGGCATAATAGGATACGGGGCTAAACCTACTATTGGAGGTTCGGCGGATTGCTCACCTCGGGGGAGCATGGCAGCATGCCATGCTCCCCCGATGAGGTTTTTGAATATTTAGACCCTCAGAACTAAAATTTGGTCTTCTTAACTTGCATTCATTTTTAATTTCCTACATTTTTGCCTGTCAATGCTTTTATAATTTACCCGCTGAAAATCCGCTTGAACCATCTAGAAATTTACCTGAAATTACTCCTGAACAAATTGGGGAGGAGGGGGGGGTGGGGGGGTGGAGAGGGAGTGTTCTACCTCCCAATACCGGTCGCTATACCGTGTCTGTCTTCAACCCTCATGACTTGGTCAAACGAAACAAGAATTGTACGAGAGTTGAGAATCGAGAGTTGGTTTGCTTAGGAATTTCTTTAACTTAAAAAAAGTACGTTGCATGCGGAGAATTGACAAGTGAGAGCTTCCATGAACGATTGGTCATGAACTATCGTGTGAAACGTTATCCGAAAACGTAGGGTTTTATCAGTGTTTAGGACCTTTACACTGCAAAAACTTCCTGAGTATTTTGATTAAAAAAATTGAGTAAAATGAATGCACATTAAAATGAATAAAATTGTCCGCAAATTTACTCGATTTTTCGAGTAAGCTTTCAAATTTATTTATTTTTTGAGTAGAGATTTACTTTGCTCGAAAACATGGGTAAATTTGCTTATAAATTTGAGTATGTAAACTATAGTCTATACTCAATATTTTCAGTCTTTCTGGGTACATTATTGTACTCACGTTTTTTTAGTCAAATGTTTTTGCAGTGTATATAATATAGGCCTATAAGGGTTTGAGTTAGGACCTTGTTATAGGGTCAGTTGTCATTGTCGGTGTTATCGAGGACTCGAAATTTTGTGACTCTTTTTGAACTGATCACAAAACAGGATGTATGTTTGTGCAGATGGACCGTGGGACAGTGCATGCTTTGCGATATTAATTTTTAATTCGACCATAAGTACACAAGTGGTCTTCTACAAACACAGTTCGAAAGTTGAGTCTATTTTTGGTGTTATAATGAAACTTCAAAACGTGATCTGAGTGAAATGTCATCTAGCCGATTGTCTGAATACGTCTATATGATGTGTTTATTTATTTAAGTTAAGACTTTTGTTCAATATTTATACTTGGCGGCTTATCTGGTTGACATGCAATGTCTGATTTGACTGATCTCAAGTCTATTAAAGATCAGCAAAGTATTTGGGGTTATTTGAGAATTCCTGATGGCTACTTGTCTTAAGTGTTTCTAAAGGCCCGTTTATACATTTTCAATGGACCATTTGCATTATAGACTAAATTTTGATCTAAACAAGTCTAGACAAAAATTTCTTCACAGCTTGAAAGAGCATCACAAAATTAGTAATATTCCAAAGTTTCGTTGCAAAATGTTGTAAAATGCGGATAATATAGCCCTGCGCAGTTTGCAATTTTCAGTCATTTTGTATTACAAACGGGAAATTGATGCCCCAACACCCCCATTGGACTGTCAATTTCCCGTGCGTAATACAAAATGACTGAAAAACGACAAACTTCGCAAGGCTATATTATCCACATTAATCAACATTTCGCAACGAAACTTTGGAATATTACTAATTTTGTGATGCTCTTTCAAGCTGTGATGAAATTTTTGTCTAGATCAAAATTTAGTCTATAATGCAAATGTCCATTCTCGCTGCAATTTCTAATGCGATTTTCTACCTCTGATGCATGTGAACGAGTGGCGAGTCATGAATGTTCTGAGCATACAGGACTCTTCATATGAACATCCATACCTCGTCTACTCATTCATATACATCAGAAGAAGAAACTCGCACCCATGCATAATCGCAGCAAAACGGGCCCTAAATTGACTTTTTACAAAGACATGCCAAAGTCACTAAAAAATAAACCACGCATGCATTAAACTAATTTTCTTTCATAACTCAGCCAACAAATTCAATATTCAAACACAACAAGTTATTAATATACTGACTTTGTGATATTCTAAAGACTAATATCTGATATTAATACATGTACATTTCGACCGAACATAAACCATCAGAAATTCTAATGATAATCAGACAGACCTTGAAAAAAGTTCGATCTCGAGATACTGAGGGCGTTTCCTTTGCGCGAAGATTGAAGAGATATTCAAATTTTCACACACACTTTTGTGGGATAATCCTCACTTCAGGAATCATGTTTGCTTATCTGTCATTTGAGATTGTGAAGTTTTATTTCAAAATAATCCACTGCGCATTAAGTAAGTTTCCATTTCATATGCATGCGCATCCAAAACAGCTGTTTTGCATGCGTTTGGATAGAAACCTTGAGTTTGAATATCTATAGAAACCTTGGTTTGGATAGAAACCTTGAGTTTATGTCAATTGAACTATAATAACACGATTCTGAGACTGCACGAATTAGGATATGCGTGTCAAAGTATTCAACTTTTCAATCATCTTTTGAATATGCAAAAACGTGGTCAAAGAACAATTAGTTTTAGGAACATTTATCGCGTTTTCCAATAATCCAATATTTATACAAATTGTCAAATAGATGTACTGCCATGACCATGTTTGTGATGTTACTCTGAGTGTGCATCCACAACGTACGGGCAAGCTGAACGAGCACTACGGTGGGAATCGGGGAACCCGCGACCTTTGGGATACTAGTCCACATAACACCAACACACACACACAAAAAGATATACTACCATTTGCAATCAAACGTTAACAGTAAACGTTATCAAAGTTTGTTTAGTTTCAAACGTAAATGCTTGGCATTTACACATAGGTCCCGCCCATAATATTGTTTTATAAATGTAAAAAGCGAGGTTTTCGGATCAAATAAATGGCGTGTTTTGACGACCGAATTATGTATTGTGGGTATAAAGCTTTCACTTGTACACAGACATTAATTGTATTTAATATTCACTGTAAAATCGATAAAAACGGCAAACGTTCTAAGAGGTACTAACAAACGGGAAAACGTTTACAGCTGACGGTGCATGGCTTGCAAATGGTAAGTATAGGTTATTTTGAGGCAACGAGGGGATATGCGATTTATTCATCGAGGCGCGCAGCGCTGAGGTGAATAAACACATATCCCCGAGGTGCCTCAAAATAACGTATTTATTTTTCACATTGCGAGGTCGCGTTAATGAGTCAGAATAGACTAATAATTCTTAATGCCATATTGCCTTCGTTATGTTGTTTTTTCTCATTTTTTGTGCTGCAAAGACATTGCAGGTGAATATTAGAAGGGATTATTAAACGGAAATTGATTAGAGGGGAATATTGAATATATTCCCCGGTAAGAACAAAGGAAACCGAGCAGGGTGAAAAAAAAGTAGTGAACATTCCAGGCAGTTGAATCCCTACGTACGCTGGCGCAGGCGGTCGAATGAATTATATCATCATATTAGCATCCTTTTGTTGCAAATTTTCCTAAATTTATTATTACAGCTTTCCTATGCAGCGATTCAGCTACCCTTCAGAAGCTTTCAGAAATTGTTGTGCAGGGGAGGGAGGGGGGAGGAGGAAGGCAATCCCCCCACACCCTAGACCTATAGTGTCTGTCACTGATATAAGGAACGACTATACTATAGTATACAAATAATGAATGTTTATGAGTGCAATGGTAAGAATATTTTCATGAGGTGAAAGATGGAATGTTCCATTCAACGAGGCGACAGCCGAGTTGAATGGAACTCTCCATCTTTCACCGAATGAAAATATTCTTACCATTGCACGAAGAAACATTCATTATTTGTTTTATATAATACCAAAATAGACTGATAGATTCGTATGAGAAGCATTTTGAGGGATGCGATTTATCGAAAACACAAAGAGTGCAATTGTACTATACGTTTTATTCCATTGCACTCGCGGAGAGTGCAATGGAACGTGTTCCATTGCACTCTTGGGAAATGGAATTTTCTATTCAATATCACGTGACCATAAACAGCCAATTAAATGATTAGAATTTAATAAGGTATTATATAATCTATTCTATATCATTTGATACGATTTTAGTCCATTTTAGTTCTGGGCTCTTCTGGGCTCTAGAGTCCAGTATATATACAGTCGAATCATAGATAAT
This sequence comes from Paramuricea clavata, assembly GCA_902702795.2. Lineage (NCBI taxonomy): Eukaryota > Metazoa > Cnidaria > Anthozoa > Malacalcyonacea > Plexauridae > Paramuricea > Paramuricea clavata. The sequence goes on along the minus strand of CACRXK020000208.1, from coordinate 53,333 downwards.
TTTAATGTGCAGTTCAACCAATTTGTGCAGTGATAACGTATGTTGTGCGAAATTCTTAATTGATCAGATCCCATTAATGATTAAAACTACATCACTTATCGAGCTTAAAGGGGCCCTAAACTGAGTTTAAAGTCCAGCCTGGTTTATTTAGTTCTATATATATTCAATAACATTTTCCTGGGGGGGTACTAGTAATCTTCGAACTGGCAGACCCACTATTGCTTATGGAATTTGCAGTGATAAAAATTTGATAAAATTAATTATGAGTCGAATATATTCTGAGCCATTTTGTTGAGAAGACTGTATAGATTTTTGCATAATTGAAATAAATTAAGGTACGCGGTACAGCGGTACTGTACGCTTGATATGGTAATGTATTCCTTACAAGCGAAAAGATCCAACCCAGACCAACGCGTGTATAGACACATTAATTACTGTATATACTACCATAATTAGACCTGTTTTGGAGTACGCGTGCCAGATCTGGCATTACAATATCCAACAATATTTATGTGAAGATATTGAAAAAATTCAAAAACGTGCATTGAAAATAATCCTTCCGTCGCAAAACTATGACGAAGCACTGATCACGACTAACATCACGTCGCTGAGAGATCGCCGAGAAAAATTATGCGAACATTTCTTTGAGAAGAATATTGACAATGAAAATCTCAAAGATCTTTTACCACAAGCAATTTTATCTGGATATGATCTAAGACCAATATGTAAATATCATAATTATGTTTGTAGAACTGAACGTTTTTAGAAGTTTTACCTCAAAGTATATTAAAGATCAACAGTAAATAAGTTTTTAGAAATGTAAATACTCTTAAATATGTAATAATTATGTAATTTTAACTTCTCTTAATTTATATAACACTGGTGTAATTTAACCTTTTTGGGTTACAAAGTCAGTAATCGTTGGTAGAGAGGCAACTACCCGAAAAATACAAAGAGTCTCATTATCACCCGACTGTATTATTTCGTCACGCAATATATATGTACCGCCCGACAAAATATTTCAAGACAGTTTAATTTTTTTATATTTTATATTGGTTTTCAGTGTTTAAACTGCCAACTTCAAACAAACATAACAACCTCAAATGAAATTTCATTGCTGCATTTTACTGTAAAGGGACTTCGCATACGTTTATTTCGGATCACATTAAATGTTATGAATTATTTTTTATATATTGATATATAAATTATATAAAATATAGACCGTCTGCTTGTTGGCCTGTTTCAAAATGTAGTCGTGAGAATCAAGGGATTTATTTTATGTGGCCTAATTATAAGTAATCTATTTTGTTTTAAATAGGTGTTCAAAATTATCGATAACTTCAATTTATATAATATAAGAAAAATCAAGGAAGGAAAATATATGATTCTAGGAAAAATCATCTTCGTTCGGGTAAGTGCTGTGACTTTGTGGAATGTTTTTCATGATTTCTTAATAAACGTTTCTATTCCTCTTATGTCGCTATTCTTGTTTCGTTACTTTCTGCTTTCAATGTCTTTCTTGTTTGTTTGTCTGTTGTTTTTTTTTGCGAGGGAGTTGCTCGTTCCTCTAATTCTCCCATCCCTCATAATCATCCTTAGGCCAAAAAAAAAAATATGTGGGTTTCCGGTTTCCCGACCCTACCTAGCTTTTGGACGTCGAAATCCCGACCCTAAACTTTTTTATTGGATCATGGTTGTAAGTGTATCCACTTAGAGGAAAAAGTTTGTGGAAAATTGAAATTTGAGGCAATATTAGGGAAATTTATCTTTGGATGTGGAAGCACTGACTAAACAAAATGGCGTCCGCTTGTTCGGAAAATTAAAAAAAAAGTTAAAACCGACCTACCCTACCTAAGTTTTTATACGAAGAAACCGGAAACCCACATATTTTTTTTTTGGCCTTACTTGTAGCTGAGAGCTAAGTTGAATTATGAGAATTACGAAGGACGCAGCTCAACCTGATCGAGTTGAAGCCGCTCACTGGCAGCCACCTTATGACTCAAGTCTGATCACCGAGCACCGCTACGGTGGTAGAGCCAGTTAGGGGCTAATCCCAACCCACCCTGTCAACATTCCCTGTGGGAGGAAACCGCTGTACCCGGAGAAAACCCACGACTTTCGGTACACGCGTAAAAAGCGTGGAGTGTGACGCATTGAACTATAAATAAACTGGAAGGCTATCTCAGGGGGGGGGGGGATTGAAGCCAGTGCATTTTAGTTTTTCTGAGTTATGAGCAGAAATACTCAACACTGAACGTTGGGCTATATATCAAATTGAAGCTATTGAAAAACGCTATTTGGTGTAGAAATTTCAAGACTTTAGCTAAAAGGGAAATATTGAAAAACTACAAACATAATTACCGATAATTTGCCGTTTTGCAGTTGTTTTTGTATTTTTTAAATATTTTTCTTTTCGCTGAAGTCTTGAAATTTCCACACCGAATAGCAATTTTCAATAGCGTCAATTTGATATATAGCCCGACGTTTGGGGTCAAGTATTTCTGCTCATAACTCAGAAAAACTATTTTGGCTTCATCAAATCATAGGCCTTCATCATAGCAGTTAGCCTTCCAGTTTATTCATAGTTCAATGGTCTGACGCTACTTGCAAGTCAATAGCGAACTTTTGTACGCTATTCCATGGTCGCCATTTTGATTTTGATTTTGTAAGAATTACGTAATTTTTGCCCAAAAATTGACGTCATTCGTCATTTTGTGGTCTACCAAAGGGCAAACCTGGAGTCGGTGGGCGCCACAGGTGGCCCCACCGACTAATAAAGATTTGCCATTGAAAATTTGAAGGAAACCTTAACACCCATATGTCCCACTATGGGCGCAACAACATATGGTTGACAGACATTATTCCTTGAACTGAAAACCATGGTCAGCTAGAACACTATATGTTTATGCACATGCAGATTTAGCACAAAAATGCTCTGTTAGTCTGCAGGATATTTTTGTCTCCAGGTTGTGCTCCCAGGAAGAAAATTGTTTTTTCCTCCCCTGAAATTAAGGCGCTTGCGTTGACGATTGCGTCACCGACGCTCCATAAGGGTCATTTTTTGGTCCAGTGTTACTACAGAGGGTAAAGAATTGCCAGAAAAGCCATCAGTTGGTGTTTGTCAAGCTGGAAAGTAACTATGGTGGATGTAATGTGACGTTGATCATTTTATTTCTCCAGATGTTAAACGGACATGTTCTGCTGCGTATCGGGGGCGGTTGGGACACATTGGAACATTATCTTTTGACTCACATGCCGAAAGTTGGTAAGTTTCGTGCAGTGAAGCCGGTTCCAGACGAGCAAGTTTTCTGTGACAAATTTTCACATGACGAGTTTTATATGTTTTGTCTGTATAGGAAGCTTTGCCAAGTTTTACTGTCTATATGAAAAGTTAATATGCTAGCTTATGGACAAGTGCACTTTTCATAGAAAAAGATAGCAAAGTGAATATTTTGTTCGTCCGTAAGGGTCAACAAAGAAAATTTGGGCACTTTATACATGCACTTGGTCAGCGATCTGTTGATTGTTGTTGTAATAGCAGCTATAATTGACAAATAAAATTTGCCATATGAAATATTTTGGAAAAGAACTTGCTCGTCTGTAAAGAATATGCGTCAATTGATCGTTAACCCAGAACATGTAAAGCAGCTAAACTTTAAACCAACTAAAAACTAAACTTTTTTGACGTGGATCTGCAGTAGCTCTATTACATCATTCTGAACTGTTCTTCCTAGAGTTACTGCAGTGGAAATCAGAGTACCGGGAGAAAACCTGAAGTGCCGTTGGTGTGTAGGGCACTATTTTGGTGTGCAGTATTGATTGAAAAGTGTCAGTATTCCGTGTTATTTTTGAAACAACCATGGACATTGTGTTCAGCCCCCCCCCCCCTTGTTTGAAGTTCCGTGGGGAGGGCTGAGCCCCCTTGTTAAACATTTATGCCAGTTTGGGGGCTGACCTCCCAATATTTTTGCGGATTTCATATTCATAACCTGGAAAGTTCTTTGCAACAGTAGTATTGAAATGATGCGGTGATAGTGATGTTGGTAATCTGTACTTGATTACTATGAGCATACTATTAGATCATGTTACTATTATTACATACTATTATCATACTATTAAAGTATGTGTGTCCAACATGAAATAGCTTCGGTATATCAGAATCTTTTATTTGAAGTCCTTTCTTAAAAAAACACTAATTGAAGAATTACTAGAACCAAAAATAAAGACTGGAACTTTCCATGTTTATCATGTTGCCCCCTCCACGCCTTGTCACCCCGCCCCCCCCCCTTTAAGAGCCCCCCCTTGCTATCATTTCAGTTCTACACCACTCAAACTAAGCATGTAGTTTTTGGGAAATAATGACTATATAGGTATAACTCTAGGGAATGATGACTTTGAAACACATTTACAAAAATTATAAAAACGCTGATACGCTATATGCGACTTGTCTCGCACACGTTGCACGTCAAATTGCCCAGTGTAACACCCCTTGCAATCGTCGAGTCTCGCAACATTTTTGTTGTAGGAAGCACTAGCATTGGACAAAGTAGAATCCGGTTCTATTTTGTACAATGCTTAAGGTTACAGAACACCTTTGAGTGTTAATTTTGCCTAAAATTTTTTTATTCGTTTCCATGAAAGCATTATACTAGTTCTACTATCTGACCAAGTTTGAACGAAAAATGTTGAAAACTCGCAGAGTTATTTAATAAAATACATTTCGCTGCAATAAGAAAAACATTGAAAATGTAATATTCAAATTCAATTTTCTCCCGAAGAATTTTACGGTAATTACTGATTTTCAAACGAGTTGTTCTCCTGCGGGTTTTAACCAATTTTTCTCAAATTTTCACAGGACATAGTTAAAGACGTCAGTTTCAAAATTGTGTTCGGCTTTTTTTAAATTTTGGATATTTTGGATATTTGCTGCCGTAGCGAGCGAGCGTGAAGCGAGCGAGCGAGGCAGCAGTCCTAATCTTTATGTATATGTATATATATATAAGGCAGATGAAATGTCGATCGTTTCGGCGTATTTCGGCCTACCACAATGCACTGCTTCCGGGCCGGCAGGCTATTCTTGCCTGATAAACAGGCATAAGGCAAACAAGCAATGTGATCATCTTTCATCTTTGGTTTTCTTTTATGGAAAGCCATAGCTGGCGCAAGTGATCAAACGGCATTTTGTCGATACGCAGTAGTTCGAGCGTTATACGCGGTGCTTTCGCTATTATACGCAGTGGTTCGAGCATTATACGTGGTGCTTTTCGCCATTATACGCGGTGCGTTCGTCATTATACGCAGTGGTTCGAGCATTATACGCGGTGCTTTCGTCATTATACGGGGTGCTTTTAACATAATTTACATATTCTTTCCATGTATATAATCTCACGATTGCTTAATAAATCTGGTAGGCCTATGTGCTGTGCTTTTTGCCTCTGGTCTGCAATGACAATGACATGCTTTTAAAAAGGAGTATTTATAAAAAGATGACTGCAGTTTGTGAGTTCTTATAGCCTATATTATCATATAGTGTTGATTTATTAGTAATAAATCTGTGTATATAACATAGGTATATAAATTAATATACTGTAACGCAGCAAATGCGCGCCAAGTAGTATAAACGCGGCTGAAATACGATATTAAAATCTTGAATGTGCCGTATGATTTAATTATGTTTTAGGATTTAAAGCCTTTAAAAATGCTTTGTCATTTGTATTTGTACTTGTACTGCATCACAACGCAGTGCGTAAGTGAACAGATTCCACATGTGAGGTTGTCTTGTATATATTTTTGCCTTCTTTGATAAACATTATTAATTTAAACACATGTTAAATGTCACCTGCATGTCATCGTCATTGCTCTTTAACCCCTGGGCTAAATCATATGATTATTGAAGCGGGGCCGTTTTGACTTTGGGCCGTTTTGACTTTGGGCCGTTTTGACCTAGCACCGTATTTGTGGGCAAATTGTCTATACAATTTTATATACTAGATATCACAGCCATACCTGCCATTTTGATCTTTTCCTCGCGTTAGATAAGTTGATAAGTACACTCATTCTTGTTAGCCATCGTACCTGTTCGGCTGTTCCTCTTTCGATACGAAACTTCGAGCGCCGACTTATCATACGGCACATTCAAGTGTATAAATTATGGATGATTCCAATTCATTACGAATATTTCTTACTCTTATTCTTTAAAATATTAATATTAAGAGGCAATTTTTTTTCAGTGTCACGTATTTGCAATGAAAAGTGTTCTAAACCTAAAATCTTTTAGGCGTTCCTCTCAAAATTACTTTGTTTTAGCTTTATTCTCTACAGTTTATAGAGTTAGCTACCTTTTTAAATGCGTCTGCCGGTTGAGAAACATAAAATAATAGTTAAAAATTGCCAATTAAAATACAATTATCAATGATGCCTTAAAATTGACGCTATATTTACAGCCATTTAAGCAAAACGTACTGAACTTCAGACATCATTTTCTCTTTGGCGTATCATCTAAAATCTCTTCGTTTTAGCATTATTTTACAGATAAAGCACTAAACATACTTTTTAAGTTTTTTTTTTACCGATTGAGAAACGTATCGAAAAATAAAATTATTAGTTTTGAGCGCGTGTTACGTAACATACAAAAAATCTCATTTAAAGATTTGGGAACAAGCTATACCAAGGCAGCATTCACTACCCTGTGGGTAAACTAGTTTAATAACCTGAATAAAGAGCAATTCACTCAAACAATTCAGAAATATGTTGCTGTCGTCAAAGAAATCGCCATATCAGCGGAATGACGAAATAAACAAAAATTTCCAAACACAAGTTTTTAGAACAACTATTTTACTGTATAAAAATGATATTTTCATAAATATAACTTAAAACCAGCAGGAGCACAACTCAAAAGCGTAACGGTACCGCGATTTAAGATTTTCCTGAATAATTCTTACATTATTTTATTGTTTGTTAATTTTACAACTTTACAATATTTTGCATACACTGGCGAACATTTGGTGAAAATTTGATTAAAATCGGAATGATATTGAGCGCGCAGTAGCGATTTTCCGCAAAACGCCAAAAAGGGGTGTCCTGTAACCTTAATTCTTGCAGAATAGACCTTTCCCCTTCCTAAACAAAAATTTCATCACAGCTTGAAAGAGCATCACAAAATTAGTAATATTCCGAAGTTTCGTTGCGAAATGTTACAAAATGCGGATAATACAGCCTTGCGAAGTTTGCCGTTTTTCAGTCATTTTGTATTACAAACGCGAAATTGATAATCAGTTTGATCATCTGATTATCAATTTCCCGTTTGTAATACAAAATGAGTTGAAAAACGGCAAACTTCGCAAGGCTATAGTAATACTATCCGCATTTTACAACATTTCGCAACGAAACTTCGGAATATTACTAGTTTTGCGATGCTCTTTCAAGCTGTGATGAAATTTTTGTCCAGACTTGTCTAGATCAAAATTTCACTTAAAAGGGGAAAGGTCTATTGGAAAGCATTAAGAACAGGCTGAACAGCTAACCGAGGTCTCGTCTCCTCCAACTCTCATGCACTCTCATTCTTGTTTGATTCGGGATTTATAACAACTTGATGTTTGTGATGTTACTCTGAGTGTGTATCCACACCGGGCAAGCTGAAAAGTTTACCTGACCACGGTGGGAATCGAACCCGCGACCTTTGGGATCGTTGCTAAAACAAGTTGTTATAGTACTTTTTGTGTGTGTTGGTCGCGGGTTCGATTCCCACCGTGGTCAGGCAAACTTTTCAGCTTGCCCGGTGTGGATACACACTCAGAGTAACATCACAAACATCATATTCACCTGAGTACATAACACCAGCACACACAAAAAGTATTATAACAACTTGTTGTAGCAACAAAATTGCATGCGACAAAATTTTAACAACAAAATTGCGATTGCTCACAGAAAATAAAAGAATATAACCCCCCCCCCCCCCCCCCGGCCTAAAAACAAGATCAAAACCGGACAGACGGAAACGTCATGATATCGTGTCACATGTTTGAGGCCTTTGACTTGTTTATCTTTTGCAAAAGTATTCAGCAATTTCAGCTGCAAAGTCTGCGGGTTAAGTTTTGATCTCTGCGAAATATTTTCGTGAATTTCTCTCGTACTGTATTCGTGAAAGGTATGTCTATAAAAGCTCTTTAGATATCGTCTTGTTGTTTAGTTAAAGAAATCTATTTCATCTTCAAGCAAATTGAATACGTTCTTGCATGCAGACCGTCGCGTCCGATTTTGAAAAACGTTATCTTTGGATTCTTTGCTCTTTGTTTTTACTGCAAATTGTTTTGTTTTCATACAATTTATACCCTAAATCAGCTAGTTTCTGTTTGGTGTGAAATTATTAGTAGATTAGAAAAGGCTTTGGCGTTTCCTCAAGGGGTATTAGATCTATTAATCTTCTGGTACAATATTTTATGCTGTCTTAGTGTGCAATATTACTCAGACATGTGCGAAAAATGCGTGATATTTTTGGAATCGTCTAGCTACTGTCTACGAGATTTAGCGTTTGTTGCGCTCAGCGCTCGTATATAAGGCTGCCTTTAATATCTTCGTGAACTTGTGTATTATTTAGTGTGCAAGCGTTGGGCAAATAAGTGCATTTGTCGATATTTTGGGAAACTTTTTGCCTATTTATTTGACAGCTGTTTTGGCAAGATATATATCAGTATGCAAATTTCTCTGAGTGTCGACTTACATTCTCGAATTCATTAATGATTCATGCGCAACACACAAAGGTTGTGCGAAATGCGAATAGTCCATAAATTTACTAATTTAGTGACTTTTCACCTGAGTCTCTATTTAACAAATTATGAATAGTTTGAATGGTTAACCAATAGACAAATTACAGTAAAAATGCCTCAAGTTATGTTAAGGTATACTTTTCACAGTTTTCAGTGTTTCATATCTCTTTGACAAACTCTTTTTGGAGTGATATGAAATATTCAGGATGTTGTATAAATGGGCTGACAACTATGAATTATAATTCACTGAGTGTGTGAACCTTTCCTGGAGTTATTAATAACACATTGTTATGGCAATGTTAACAATGTCCTGTTACTTCATCAGTTAAAATAAATAAAATCCATAATTTCCTGTTGAACTCTTTGAACAGGAAAGGTGCACCTTGCACTTACTATTTTATGTGGCCTAATGCCAGATGATTTTATTCACCAAGGTGATGAGCTCTTATATCCTCTTGTTGCTCAATTGTTCGATTACTAAGTACAGCATTCATTCAAGGCCAGGTGCATTTTTTTTCTGAAGCAAAGTGGTTTTTGAGCCTGTCACAACTCTGCAGATTAAGAGAGAAATGTAAGCAGAATTTCAATGTTTTGACAGAAGACCCTTTGTTGGGAAGTGAGTAGTGTGGGTCTAATCTCTCAAAACATTTTTTTACTCTGACAATTTACTTGTTGTGAGGAAAGTGTTGGGCATTAATGGAACATGTAGTCAAGGTCATTGAGGATAGGAATGGTGAGGGGGGGGGGGTGAATGTGGGGGGGATGGAGGGGCATTTTCAGGGGCGCCGGAAGCAATGTAAAGCGGCGGGGGCAGCCATTTCAAAAGGGCACTTCATTTTTCTGAGCGGCAAAATTTGTTAAAACTTTACTGAATGGATACTTGATTACTTGTGGCTATTATGGGTCGGCAAACCTCGACCTTAATTTTGAACAATTTTATTTGTTGGTGCGAAATAAAATCAGTAAACGGACGTATATTGCTTGATTTAGCATTAATTTTACTGCAACTGGTTAAAAATAAAGCAAAGATTGCTTAATTTAAACATTGCTTAAGAATAGTTATAAATTCCATTTCCTGTGAATAACGAACAAATTTCGAAGTGCAGTTCCGGTAAAAAGGGCAACCTGTTGCCCCCATGCTGCCCCCGCACTGTTTGGGCAGTGGGGGCAGTTGCCCCCGTAGCTCCGGTGCCCCTGGGCATTTTCTCTGGGTCCAGTATGAGTGTGGGTCAAACAGGCCCCTCACAAATCCTTGCATATGGGTCCATATGTGACCCTTCACCCAATAGGCTTTGGTCTGCATTTGATTTGAAAAGTTAGTTGCGCCAATATATTAGACGTCTGGTATGTGGTTTGCACAGACGAAAAATTGCACTTGCAAAATACATAGACAAAGTCTTTCCACAAAACTGCCAATACCAGTATCCTGACATTTTATGTAATTTCTTCTCTGCAGCACCTGAGAACGGCCATTGTTCAACTGACGCTGCCGTATCACCGTCTGTGGCAAAGACTCCTCAGAAATCACAGTCTCGGAAAATTTTGGACAAAGTCAAGAAAGAGCAACAGTTAAAAGGTAAACACTTTTTCCCAGACTTTAAGGTGCACTGAGTTAATTTAATTAATTTTATATTGGACTGTATTCGAAATTCTGAAGGCAACATGGCGAAATTCTGAAGGCAACATGGCGACGTTTTGAAACAACTACATTTATTTATTACTTTAAAATATGTGTCAAGTGATACGCATATGTGGCAAGCTAGATGATTTAATAGTGTGGAAGGTATATTAATTTGTGATCCATTCCTATATTGGGATTATAAATGGTCAGCAATCTGCTATTTGCCAAGCAAAAACACTAAATGGCCTGTTAACCCAATAAGCTGCAGAACTTCCCCACTGACGAGTAAAATCATCTGGTGTAGACGAGTAAAAAAAAAGTAGGGCGCACTGGGGCATATTGCGGCTCAATGGGTTAAAGATGCGGTACAGTCCGTATGTAAACAAAGGCTTTGTTTACATTTCGGTATGCAAAATGTTGAATCATTATTTGACAAGTATTTATATTTTCATGATTTTAGAGTATAATAAATTATTAAGAGACAACAATCAAGCTTTGCAAGAACATAAAATGAAATAAAAACCTAAATAAACTGTTTGTAAATAAAAAGAGGGCTCCTTTGTGCACATGTGCAGATCGGACTGTACCGCATCTTTAATAATATTCTGTATACAGACATGTTAACAAGTTTCATTTAAATTAAGTACATTTTCTTGGCTTCGCTGTGATGACTGTGATGGGCAACAAGCGGTTGTCAAATTTATTGAAAACAATAGAGAGCAAGAACTTTTCATTTGCATGGATTATTGAGACTGCTTACCAAAACTTATTATGAATGGCCATGTTTGGTCATGTGGGAACTGATCAGCACGACCAATCAATGTAAACATTGAAAAGCTGGTCATCCATTATTAGCCTGTGTCCCAGCAACTGCTCACTTGAGCAGACATTTGTCAGCAGGCCTTAAAATATCTTTTACAGGGCCGTCTGACAAAATGTCCGGTGACGTTGAGTTTGGGTCGGACATACAGTATGTCCGACGACCTTCAGTTCAGTTTTGACTCGTAAATAAGTCTGAATTACACAAATGAATAACAGTAAATGTTGTAAAGATATTAAATAATTTGTTTCTTTCATACTTATTTCCAAGCCAAAATTAACTTGCTTGCCAGAACAGTTTTCGCTCGCCGCCCCGCGCTCGACTATGTTAAAACAACATTTCCAGTTCACCTTTTATACAATAGTACTTTGATTTTCCATTTAACATACAAGCCTCTTAACTAGGGTACATTTTGATATACGTCGGACAAAGCTACAGTTCGGTCGGACACCAATACACTCGGGTCGGACAAACAATAAACCTCAGTTTCATTTTGGTCGGACAGAATGTCCGGTGGTTTCCTTTCTACGTCGGACAGACAATTTCACGAATGGGTCGGACAATGTCCATGACCGACCTATATTCTAAGGCCTGCTTGTCAGCGCAGCTGAGCTCTGATGTTTCGAGCGAATTCCCTTTGTCGAGAAAGGTCGAAGTTCTCACTGCTTATATTTTTCAGGGTTATTGTCTTTACCTATGCTGGCGGCTGACCATTTGAGATTTTATCACAGTACAGCAAAAAGTCTATAACAAACAGTGTTACATCAGACATCTAATTGTATAGTCCATTTCATTTTGGCAATTTTTTGCCAGGCCAATATATTTCACAATTCACACAGTGAGTGTTAACACCTTTGAACAAAGATGTGATTTATTATTTTCTGTAGGCTTTGTTATCCAGTGGTTTTATTCATAAATGTGTTTGGACCGATATTTTCTGCTTTCAAAATGTACAAAATTATCGCAAGGATATTATAATTGTATCACGTGATTTAAAGTTCATGCATTGGAAAATATGTAGTTGTAAACCTTAACTCTTTCTCGACAGACCGGTTTCGCATTACATTAAGATTCAATTTTTCTAATGTAAATATCTCGGCGAGTATTTATCCCCCTTTTAAACGAAAGCCAGCATTGAAATCCTCACAAAATAACCTTTCGAACGGGGTCAAATGCCGTCAAAACATTACACAAACCGAAACAATCATATATTTACTCACCGCTTGGCCAAACATTCTGTATTAAATGACCTTATCTGTTACTAAAGTTATTAAAAATTTATATATTTTCAGACAACAAAATTGTCAACGCTTGTTTGTGAGACACACTGTCAGTGAGAAACTAGTTCCATATTATTCTGACACTCCAATAGACCTTACCGATTATTCTCTTTTATCTTTTATGTTAACTTTTAGCATGTCAGGGGCAGTAAAGATTATATTCCCATGTTTTCCTGGACGAATTTGTTTCTTGCTGTTCTTAGGCTCAATAACAAAGTAATTTTCAACCCTACTAAGCACAAAACATAAGTAAGTATTTGACATGAAAACGAGGCCATTGGGTAAAAGAGAATAATTGGTAAGGTCTATTCGTGAAATTGTCCGACGTAGAGAGGAAACCACTCGTGGACATTCTGTCCGACCTAAGACTAAGTGAAATTGAGGTTTATTGTTTGTCTGACCCGAGTGAATTGGTGCGCGACCTAACTTTGTCCGACGTAAATCAAAATGTGCCCTGGTCCTGGACTAGAGGCTCGTGTGTTAAATGGAGAATCAGAGTATAAATGTATAAAAAGTGAACTGGAAATGTGTAATCAAGTGCGAGGTTTTCACCGTGGGGTTCGGAAATTCATTGCCAAGATTCAAATAACTTTTCCAAATTGTGCTGATATTAATTTGTGTCTACATTCATACATATTCCCAAGCCACACTGAACTCAAAATCATCGGGCATCCATCGGACATCACAATACATATGCCCGACCCAACTCAAAGTCATCCGGAACACTTTGTCAGACGGCTCTCTGACCGATATTTTAAGGCCTGAGTCTTATCCACGATAAATGCACGATATATTCAGAACAATATGAAACCTGAGATGCTTGGTTTGCAAGCGGTACAAAAAAGTAACGGCGTTTGTGTTCACACGAAGCCGCCAAACGCTCCGTTTTCATCTTGTTCCGTTTAGAAACTGTGCTCAAATTGTTACGGTAAAAGTGACGTTTTCAAACAATTTCGCTCCGGCGACTGGCGTCCAATTTCACAGTTGGCTGTTAGCCAATCAGAAACCAGGAATTTTTTAATTAAATAATAATAAAAAATACGAGATAGTATTGTATGAATCACGAATTGTTTACAAATTCTGTCACAGCTGTGTTTCGAGACCAAGAAATATTTGTCACTGAAAAGGGTTAAAAAAACCCAACTCGCAACAATCTGTCAATGGAAAGAGCGCGGTGGACCAGAATCCCTCAAACCGAGATAACGGATTTTTTTGTACTTCTCATTGTCGTACTGTTTATGGAAGATTTAGTTTCTCTAGAAGCAGTGCTTTCATAATATTTTTAAGTAAGCGGCTGTGGTAAGAAAGTAGGTGGCTGTCCTCAATGCAGGAATATTTTTAAGGAAACTATTTATGACAGTATTGTAGAATTACTGTCATCATTTTCTTCTTGATCAATTAGCTGAATAAGCTAAGCTTTGTTGCAGTATAACTACTATACTTTAAGTTCTTGTCAAAGCGATATCTTCTTATAAGAAGGCATTAATACGATAAACACACGGCTTAGAAGAAGAAGAGAAATTTCCGGTACATGTTTCTCCTTCATGGCATTGGTAGTTGCAGCCAGTTTTTGGTTTTCAGACAGTATTGTTAAACTTACAAATCTGACGTTATCAGTTTATTGTTGCTTTTACCTTGCCATTGTTTAAAAGCGAGATGGATGCACAGCATAGTTTACAGAAAGTAGCCGGCAGTGAACCTCTTAACACCCACCGGAGCTTGGGCTTGTTTTGAAAGCCCTGTAGAAATGGTTTTGAAACGGATTTGAGTCACACCAAGTTTTTCAAATTTCAAGACGATCGTGAAGTCGTCATGAAAATATTTTTTTCCACTTGAATTACACAAGACTCGCAAGTAACCCCCGTTGGCTCATTCCTTTGTATTTTACTGTTAAGTAAGTAAGTGGGGGTATGCTAATAATTCTTCATCCTTACTTGCTGTTAAGAGCTGAACTGATTTACGAAGGTCGCAGCTCGACCTGATCGAGTCGAAGCATAGATATCTTTATATATACACTAGATAGATCTCTTTTAGTAAAATTGAAGCCAAGAATATTCCAGCGGTTACCCTCATTTGAATAGATGGCGGCCATGTTGGAGTTTCCCACTCGCTAATAAACGCTTAAAAAACAACAATAACTTTCATCATTTGAGTAGTTTGAAAATGTATTTGGAATAGGTTTAACTTAATGTTTAAGTTCCCTGTTTAAGAAATAGAAAACATACGAGTCTTCTCATTTCATGGGAATATCCGGAGTCTGCAATCACGGCTTCAATTTTTGAATTGCAGAATAATTAGATGCACTATCTAGTGTATCCGCCTTAAACATTCTCGTGCCCAGAGCCCTTCTTACTCTCTGAGTCCGATAATGCTCTGGACAAAAAATTCTTGTTCACTGCTGTGCAAGAGTAACTTGAATAAATGAAGAAGATTTCTACTTTTGCCTTCTGCAGTGCTCCTTAGCTATTATGCGAATTGTGGGATTAACACATTCTGTTTGGTCGCTAACACATTCTGTTTGGTCGCTGCGGTAAACCGATGTCTGACATATGGCGCTGAAAAAAAGCCGCAAAAAAAAGTTCCAAGTGAGCCTGTAGCAACTTTGAAAGCGTAAAAACACCACATTTGTGCAAAATATTTATAAAAAAACATTAAGAAGCTCTTTTTAAAGAAATCATAAGTCGCTGCATGTGTGATTGAAACGATCGTTGTGGAATAAGACCTACTGTCTGACGCTTTTATTCTCTTTAAAATGTTCGTATTTAAAACCTCGTCTGTTTTGAAAAATTTGCAAATAAAGTCGTCCATTATATAATTATAAGTGAAACTATTTGTGTAAATAATGGTCTACCCCACGCGAATTTATAATGAGTTCATATAACGCTGTTTTTAAATTCGATCGAAGATCACGAGAGGTAAATAATTTTACTCTCATAAAAGAAGTTGTCTGTTAAACGTATTCCCAGAAACGTATTCTCAAAATGGCATACCGAAAACATTTGTATGAAATTAAATCAATAGAATATTTCGCGTTTGAGTGTTCAGCTTGCTCTTTGTGATTTTGACGTACTGGAATTGGAATGAAATTATGAAAGAAGGGAAAGGAAACGGTAAACCAGTCAGTATAGAATGGGATTTTATTTCAAAATGTTATTGTCTCAGGACCCACAATATTTCATTTAAAAACAGAAAATTTCATCGCGTTGCCGTTGAGAAAACGAGTTCCGTGTGTGGATTTAAAATATATTTTAAATGCATGTGTTTTTGTTTTCACTTTATTTGTTCAGTGTTTTGCCTTTTGTTTTGGCGTCTGCATGTGTCTATTTAACCTTGACAGATCTCTGATATATTCTTATCATTGGCTTTGTGTGAATAACTGAGTTTCATTGTGCTGCCAAAATCTGTTGTGACATCAAGTCGAGTTTAAAATTTTTAATTATTACATCTCATGAGCCTGATGAGAACATTTGCCGCTCATAAGAGTTTATCAGAAATTCAGCTAATGTCTACTGTCGTAATGAATAATGCCCCCTGTCATTCGCTTTGTGCTAAATGCTATATTATATATTTAAATATGCATATCTTTCAAAATCTATGTGTAGCAAAGCTGTATTTGCGCAAAATAATATTGTGAGAATATCACCGAGTGTAACATTTTAATAGTAGACGATAGTACAAAGTTCACAAAATGTCTGAAAAATTATACGAGAATGTACAAGAAGCAAGGTAGCACTATTTATACAATTATGATATTGCATGTTTAATGTATGATTTGAATCACAAATTTGGTTGTATCTATTCAAATTCAGCTCAAGGGTCTTGGTTACATTTTAAATTCACAAAAGGTTGGAAATTATAAGAGGCAACTTATCGAGACTGGCTAAAATCAAGATAAACTATTATATAAATATGATAAAATGGTGTTCATATAAATTTATTTTTTTGAATTGAGTGAAATTTGAATTTCAAATTTAGGTAATTTTGGCACTGCATTTTGATATGTATCCTGTAAGCTAGACAACAGCGTCGCCATAATGCACAAAAATAAGCACTTAAATATTGTTGTTTGTAAATTTTGAAGCCCCTCATTGTGCTATAGTGTCACTCGATCAATATTTCATTCCGACCATCGTTTAATTATTCATTAAAGTCTTTTTTTTTCTCTTTCATTTAAAGTAACGCCATCTCCGTATCGTACAGCTGGCAGGAACGGAAGCAAGTCAGACGAAGAGAACGACGAAAAAGATATCACAAGCGCTATACGAAAAATCGAATTCTCTGTCAACCAAAACATCGCTACAAGAAGAAAAGTTTCTAGACATTCGCAAGAAGAAACGCCTCAAAAATCGCCGAAATCTGTCGAGGAGTCCAGTTTGAATACGGCTTCAGACATTAATCAAAACAATATAGCCGAAACAATTTCGAAGTCAAAATCACCTAAAGGCAAAGACATGGAAAGCGAAGGGAATGTGTTTAATGAACATAATGGGGACGTTTTTAGCTCGGAACAACAAAATGGCGAGATGCTAAACTTTGAAGGCGCTCTTGTGAAGGAAAATAGTAATGCGGAAAGTTCACTGAGCCCAGAGGAAAGTGAAACTACAGAGAATACTCCAGATGTAGTTGATGGAGCTGTCTTGGCCAAACTAGACACGGAATCCGCTACGGAATTGAATACAATTGAACAAGAAGAATCTAAACAAGCCGAGTTGGAGCCGGCTATTGACATAACAAACCCTTGTGACAATGAACAGTCCAGTGACCATCCTGAGTTCAGTGTTGAGAATTCAGAAGAACCTTCTTCTGAACAGGCACCTCCTGCCGAGGCTATAACGGAAGATCTCGATGTTGTGCCGAATGAATCTGAAATTGCGAAAAATGACAACGATGTGCCTTCAAAAGATGCCGAAATATCAGCGAGTATTCACGAAGTCCCTCCGAGTGATTCCGACGTTCCACCTTGTGATGCAGAAATCCCGGCGAGTGATACACAAGTCCTGCCAAATGATGACGAAGTCCCACCGAAAGATCCCGAAGTTTCTCCGGCGGTCATCCCCGAAGATTCGAAAACGTCCGAAAGCCCATCACCAACTCCGGAATCTACTAGTTCAGCTTCTACGACCCCAGATGTCCCGCAGAGTCCACAGAAATGCCCAAGTCCTAGCGGGAAGAAAGACGGCGTCGAACCTCCGAAGAAAAAGACGGGTAAAACGACCAAAGATCCAACTAAGACTAAGCCTGCTGGGACTAAAGCTCCAGCTAAGAAAGAGCCAGGGAGTACAGTGGGCTCACGACCGAAAAGTGCAAAACCATCGACACGGCCAACTGCTGATAGCTCGGCTGTGAAGAACACCAAGAGACCTACCAGTGCGGTTAAGTCCAGCACAACTGCAAAGTCGGGTACGACTACGAAGTCATCTACAACTGCTGCTGCTGCTAAAACCAAAACAACTGGTGATGGCAAACCATCCACTGCCGCATCAAAGACAAAGGCCCCACCTTCGGGCAAACCCACAACAACGAAAACGCCCAGTGGGAAAACCTCGCCGACTCATTCCAAGAAACCCACTAATAAACCTGACCCAAAGGCTACCCCCTCTACCCGGCCAGCACGACCTGCCAGAACCACCGCTTTTGGCTCGTCTGTGTCGACAGCTGCGGCGAAAAAACCCGCGCCCAAAACACGGCCTGCAACCGCACCGCCCGCAAGGAGTACCACCACTACTCAGGCAAAGAAGAAACCCGTGGCTGCCAAGGTGCAAACTTGGTCGAGTTCTGCTACAAGACCGCAGAGTGCAAAGCCTTCAACCAAATCTAAAGATTCGACAGACGGCGTGGCGACTAGCAAGGAGGCTGGAGGCGACAGACCTACGTCTCCAACTAAACCGCTGGTTCGTAAAACGCAGACGCGTACAGTGACTACGACTAAGACAACGCGCGTCGGAGCCGGTGGCGACCCTGAGACCAAGTCTCAGACATTGAAAACTACACGAACAGTCACTGAGGCGAACGGAAAGAAAACGACAAAGACTACTCACAAGGAAATATCCCCGACCGGACGAAAGCCCCTTCGTATGACAACCGAGACGACCGAGGGGGGAACTGGTGCCAAGAAACCTACCAAGGCCGTGACGGATTCGAAGGCTGGCACGAGAACGACTAAACCTGGGACTAAAAAGCCCGAAACGAAATTTGGCGCGAAGACCGGACCGAGTAGACCAACCAAGGAAACTGGGGCTAAGAAAGCTACGACAAAAACGGCTTCCAAGGGAAAGGAGGTCAAAGGTGAAATAAAAGGGGTACCTAAAGCTAAAACTGTTAAAGAATTGTCAAATGCTTTGGGTATTACTAAACCATCAGATGGAAAGGAAAAGGACGATAAGGATATTGAAATCGAACCGAAGGAAAGTGTGGAAAAGAAAGTGGAAGAACCAAGACCGGCAGAGACGCCTGAGTTGGTGCTTAAAGTTGAGACTGTGAAAGAATTGTCAGTTGCTTCGAGTATTACCATACTTAAAACATCAGATGGAAACGCGGATACGCTTGAACCGAAGGAAGAAAAAGAGGTGGAAGCACCAAGACCAGCGGAGATGCCTGAGTTGGCGCCTGCACAAATCGAGGAATCGCCGCAGGTGGACGAATCTGTGCAGGTTGAAGAGTCTGTGAAGGTGGAGGAATTTGTGCAGGTTCAGGAATGTGGCCAGAGTGAGGTGTCTCCGGAGGCTGAAGAAGTTGCGCCGGAGTGTGAGGTGATTGGGACTGACCAAGATGGTGAATCGGGGATAGTAAATGTCGAAGGTGGGATAGAAGAGGTTCCACAAGTACATGAAGATAGTGATGATAGTGAAGATATAGTTGAGAACACTGAAGAACAAAGTGTCCAACAAGAGAGCAACGAGATTGCTGAAAGTGCAGGAGATCTAGAAAATGCGAGCGATCAAAGAGAAGAAATAGACCACCGCGTTCTGATGAATGGAGATACAGTCGAACAATCTGCAGACATTGTGAGTGATGTGAATTTGGTGGATGTTGCCGAGGACATAAATATAGAAGACAAGATGGCTGAACCGGAACCTGCTGAACAAGTCGAAGAAAATAAGGACGAAATTGGGGATGAAATCGCTGCAAATGATGAAGAATCTGGTGAACCTATTATAGATTTTGTCCAGAAAGTTTTGACCGAAGCACACGAGGAGGAACTTCGGGATCCGTCGGAATTAATCGTTCAAGACTCTCCAGAACCTCGGAATTCGTCGGGGATCATCGACGACAGCCTGGAAGATGATAGTCTCGATATAATCGTAGTACCTGAAAGTGATGTTTCCTATGAAGAAGGCGCACTCCAGTCAACCGAAGCTTGGCCTGCGGTCAGTGTTGGTCAGGAGATAGATCTTCTTGGGGATAATAATAACGCGGTTGAGGAGACTGAACCCAAATTAAACCCATACCTGATCCCGTCCGGCGCTGATCCAGAAGAGCCTGCTGATTCAACCGCTGACCAAGATCTGTTTGATATCGGCGCAGATGGAAAAGCTGAACCCTTGTTCGTTGGAGATACAGGGAATACCGGTGAGCCAACCAATAGGGATTCGGGTTTCCAAGAAAACAATACAGTCGATGACCTCTTGGGTTAACCCAAATAGTAATTATCATTTCTAAGAAACTATTTATTGAGGATCTATTAGGAAAATTTTTGTAAAAATGTAGACACCCATTTACCAATTGTAGCAAAAGCAGGTAGGTTGATTTAAGTGATTTATATAGTGCTACATGTGGTGATCAGTGTCAAAATGTATTGACGCTTGTGATAGTGCTAAATGTTTACATTGCATGTGTTTGTATAGGAAATTATAATAGTGTGGTTTTTGGTGCAATTTGGCAGAAAAAAACAACAGTACGAGTGAGTTTTTAACTCTATGAAAAATATAAAAAAAATTATTAAGAAAATTCATGGTCACTTACAAACATCGAACTGATACGAAATATTAAAAGGTCGTGTTTACATTATAACGTTACGGCTATTCCGTTTAAAATTCACTGCGTTTCTTAGTATTGTGTTTACACTATAACGGAGTGGTTTGCCGTAGCTTATATCGAACTACGGACCACTACGCTTAGCACTCCGGATGCAAATCAATACACTACGGTAAATTTGCCGTGGCGTCATAGCCGGTAATCACGGCCTAAGAATTTTTAACGGAATGCTGGCCGTAGCGTTATAGTGTGAACGTGGTCTAAATAGCTTACTTACTCATTTGAACAGCACAACAACTTATTACAAGTTTTAACCATCAAAACTTTTTTCAAAATGTCTTTCCACGTGTTTCTTTCTTATCCAATCAGAGTTGAGTAATTTTAAATGTATATTATTAGCCACCAAACACAAGGGTCAATACATATGCAGTAATGAACAATATAGTCACTCCGATGTCTTGTTTTGCAGTTGAACACCATGTGTGGTATTGTACCACTTAATAGTAAAACCCGCCTGTATTAATAGGCAAATGATTTTAGGTCGAGATTTTAGATTTTCATAGGATGACTCGAAAATACTTTGATTTACGACTTGATTTTGAATGCCCTGTAACATCCTACTGGAAGCACGGTCGTGGCTAAAGGGGATGGACCAGAGGAAAGTTTTCAAGATGGCCGTCAGTTTTTAAGATCATTAAACATAAAAGAATCAACAATATTAAACTTAACCTCACCCCACACTAATACTGACGCAAAGTCTTATTTCAATTTTGGAATCATCTCGTAAACTACCTGTCGTCCATCCCTTTTAGACATTACCCTGGAAGCACGTCAAAACCTAACGTCTCGAGCACAAAAACGAAGCTCAAAAAAGCCAATGTGACGTATTTTCTGGAATTGTGTATTGTAATTAAGCGGCATATGGTCTGCAAACTCGGATAATTTCAAAGTTGTCTATAGTAGACTTCAAGTCAATTTTGAGACGACTTCACCATACACAAATCATTTGGAAATTATTTCCAAAGGAAAGTCAATTAAGCGATTCCAACAAGGTGATTGCTTCATTAAAATATAAAGATTCATGACCGAGTTTCCAGACCAAATGTTTGATTGAATGAAGACAATTTGCTGCAAAGTAGCAAAATTGATAAATTAATTCATCATCTGTTACCAGATATAGTTGTGGGAGGTGTGCCCAGGCAGTTTTCTTTTCATGCATTTATCCTGCTCTGATGAAAATTGATAATGTACACGACATAATGGCTCGATTTATGATAGGGACGGATGATCCGACTGCACGAAATTTGGCAAAGAAAAATAGTTCGCGACATGTCTTATCTGTGTAGAACGACGTCGACGGCTCGATCCGTCAAGACGAGCTATCTGTGTAGATTTCGTACACAGACAAACTTACGTGCACATCCAGGCGACATTGAAAAAGGTCGAAAACAACGAAACTCCGAAAGCGACTAGCGATGAGATATCAAAAGAGCGACGTGCATACCCACCCTAACAAATAGGCTTTTCCCAGATTGCAGAATTGGTAAAGGTCCATTTCCACTCAGGAAAATTTTCTGCGGAAAGAAAATTTTGCAAAATGTGATTGGCCGATACAAATTTTCCATCGGAAAAAAATTTTAAACAATGATATTTTCTGTCCGTGGAAAATTTTCTTGAGTGGAAAGGTCCAAATATCTAAATTGGATTGTTTTCAATAATTATTTGGTTAGCCCTGATTGTCTGTTGATGTGCCCTTTGATGTCCTTTGGGCTTTGATGTGCCCTTTGATGACATGATGTCCTTCGATGTGCCCTTCGATGTGCCCAACGATGTGCCCAACTCTGGCTCTGCAGTTTGGGCGTTTCTGTGCGTATAAATATTAAGACATTCGACGAACTATCAGGAAAATTTGAACTCGGGCTTTGTTTGCAAAACCCATAGATATCCTATGGCAAAACCACGTTGTGAGGGACTGTCCGTCTCTATGTCGAATAAATCGGGCCATTATTATACATGACTATATATACCTGTGCGCGCTATTATTGTATATGTAATTGTGCATATTCTTTAATTATTGGTCATAGTTTGTATGGTAAATATCATAAGTTATATGTTTGACTTGCAGAATAAATTATCACTGTATCGCAGAACGAAATTTTAGTATAGAATCTGAATGTGTGTATGTGCGCATTCAATACAGTATATAATTATTCATGTGTGCTTTCACTATAGTCTCTTCTATCAATTCCTAAAAGAGTGTACTGAACAGTACGTAAGAAATGACTACGTTTAATCTTTAACGGTTTGCGCCTGTGCTTGCGTTATTGTGAAATGTGAATCTTGTCTAATGCTTGTATATTTTTCTGCTGATACGACCAGGCATTACTGACAACATCCAACATTACTTCCCATACAAAAACGGATCAGATTCGTCCTTTCCTGTATGTTTATTTCCCTTTTTAGTTGCGCACGTGTATATATGTTTCAAGCACGCCACAAAAGTTGTGTCAGAAATTGACGTAACAAGGGACATAGGACAATGGTCCTATTACTCATCTTGACCCTTTGAACAGTTTGTATCAAACGTTTGCGAAGTGGGCTCTGGTAATAATGCATGACATCTGCGTGTTGCGACCGTGCTAAAAAACCCGGTACAAACCTCATGGTACAAACGGTACCTGGTACCAATTGCAAAATGACGTTGTGGCGTGTTGTTTACCATAAGAGAACAAAGCGGCATCAAAGGTCGAATGTGGCTGCAAATAGACTCCAACATTTCCCCTCGGATTGTCCGATTACGTGTCCTTCATTCTACGTTTAATTAATTAATTCAAGCATACTATGAAGAGATTATTGAAAGAAAGCCTTACAAAGATGTTATACAAAATGATAAAAAAATATTTGCATAAAATTGTACAATTTACATATAGAATTCAAATTAAACAATGGCGGAATTCTTTCTGAAAGCTTAGTACCTTATTATTTTGCAATTTGTGCGCACGGTCACGGTTAATTCTAAGTCTATTAATAACCGTGGTCAGATGAATGATTTGAAACACAAGCTCAAGTTCTTTTCCAATAATCTCCAGTTTCGGTTTCTCTGCACATTCAGTGGCGAAAACGGACATTTTGTCGCAAATTTTGACCTAAGAAAGGCTTCAAGCAGCCAATTATGAGCGTAAATTACAGCTTTGTCGGAAATTAGTAACTTTTTTTTTAACTGAATCGAGGGAAATACCAGAGGGCTTTTCCCTCCCTCCCCCTGGCCGGTCCTGACCGGTCAATGCTGTCATGTTTTGCTCACGTGTGACAATCATGCCGACTTGTAAATCACGCTGGTGACGCAATACAGACTTGAGGCGGCAGTTTTCCATTCATCAGAATGATGTTTAAAGTTAATATCTGGAAATAGTAACTGTGCCTACAAAATACTATGAGCAGTGCTTGGGAAGAAGTAACCCTTATTTTCAGGGTAGAAAAAATACCATAATATTAATAAACACAAATAATCGGTCTGAAAACAAAATGTTATGAAACATTATTGATCATCCCAAATTGATCAAAAAAGTGCATAAATTCCGGGTTAACACGATATGACGTAATTTGATTGTGAGTGATGGAAATTAATAGCATTCGTCTACAGCCAAAGATATTTAATTTCAAAATTGGAAGTGGAGTTGAAATATGAACACAAAACACTTCAAACATGATTCAGTCGTGGTCAAGACACCGTAGCGAGCAATGGCACTTCAAAGAGAAGAAAGTGTTGTGTTTTTAAAGACAATGTTTCGATGGTTTGGAGCGTTTTGCTCGCGTTCACCAGTGGAAATTTTGGTAATATGGCTGACAACGTTCGCTTGCTTTCTCACTTTGGGACTGTACGACCACTCGCTTATACCGAATTTTAAAGACCTCGACTCCAACGTGGTAAGTACTTGTGGGAAGAAATCGAACATACAGTAGTTTTGTATTGCTTTATATTTTATTATCTTTTAATACATTTTATTAAACGTATAAAATAGTAGTATGCTTACTCATCAAAATTTCAAAATTTATAGGTTATGTAATTCTATAAATAGGAGCATTTTCTGGGGATTTTTTTCGGAAAGTCTTACTAATTAAAGGCTGAACTAATGTAATGTCCAACACAATAAAGCCTCTAAAGTACTAAACCAAATAAACTTTTATGCTGGCAGCTCTGGGAAAAATGTCCTTGCAGCACCATAAATGCTCTTTGAAAATATCCAACATTTGACATTTCTGTGCTCAAGGAAAAAAGTATTTCCTGCACAAAATGAAAATTTTCAGTCTGAAACTTGAGTATGCACTTGCCAAAGCTGCAGTCTGGTCTGTAAAAAAACTCAGATTAATTTTTCAGTGCACATTTCCAATATCTGTATGCCTATTTTTAACTGCTGTAAACAGCCCTTTTGCAGCTTATCTACTCCCCATTGTTACACCAGAATAAAGTAATGAACGGTAAAATGCTTGTTATTTCATCTAACGAGTGGCAAAGCCTCTTATAAGTAGACTTTGATGTTAAGCTGGTACAAGCTTGCACCAATTTTGCTGCAAATTTTGACCTAAGAAAGGCTACAAGCGACCAATTATGAGCGTAAATTACAACTTTGTCGGAAATTGGTAACTGTTTTTTTTTTAAATCGAGGGAAATACCAAAGGGCTTTCCCCTCTCTCTCCTTCACCGGTCCTGACCTCTTGTTATTTAAGCAGACTTTAAGGTTAGCTAGCACAAGCTTGTACCAATTGTTGTGGAACAATAGCAACCTTGGATCCTTGTTTTTTTTAGTAATTTGAACCTACCATTTTTACTCAAGCTGCTAAAAAATGGTCCACTAATATATAAATGCTGTCAGATTTATTCTCGGACCTATTAGGGGATTTTGGACACAGATACATTTAACGTAGTTGCTGCCGAGCATAGCTCGGCAGCACACTAATCTCTACACGTGGTGTGCTTACCACGTGACCGCCGAGTTTATAGCCGCTACAATCTCGATTTATGTCATTCTGTCATCCACGGACGGGCCAAAACTAGCTGTTTTGATATTATTTTTTTGTTCCCGGGGGGGTTTGTTCACAACATGGCAACTGTTATAAACAGACAGAAATATAAAAATCATAAAATAATGCGAATTTCCATAAAAATTCCGAGTAATATTTGTGAAGATGAATGGGTAAATAAAGCACGGTGTTATTTTGTGTCTCTGGCGCAAGAATGATCGACAATATTTTGAATAATTCAGGTAAGGATGGCTTTATTCCGTTCTCGTATAGTGATGTAGTCGTGCCGTGTGCCCTGTCTACCTGTCTGGTGATATATTTTATAATACATGAAGGCATTTATATTTAAATCTGCTGTTTATACTTGTTTAGTCACTTTAGTGTATTAAACTTCGATATAGAGGCATTGAAACAAAATGATTTCAAGAATATATCGGCAATTATAATACCCACTGAATCACTGATCTATTCCCGACCAAATCGACAGTAATGATTAATGCCTTTATGCTGATACAAGAAGCAAATGAACTTTTAGTTTATTTGTTTGTTATGTCATTTAATATGTGCAAAGCCAAAGGCGGTGAGTATATAATAGTGTTCGGTGCGTTCTATTTCTAAATGTTTATAGTTTAAAAACAAACGCGGGATGTTGTTAAATCAGGCTTAACAAGATTCCTAGAGCTACCCAGTGTGGATTGTTGTCTGCATATATGGACTTATCAGCAATTACATGTAATATAGCATATCAACTGACTTTTGTATAAGATATGACTTGTATAAGGCCTCAGTTATATATAAAGCCTATAAACATGATTCTACTGACATACATTGATATATACATATAGCTGTGTTACCACAATAATGCTCACAACTTCAACTTCTTTCTAACAATATAGTTTTGCAGTTCTGACTGTTCTGAGTATGATCTTATTCATTCAGAAATATAAGCATTGCACTGTATTCAATGGCAAGCTATCCTGGATTCCAGAGCCTTCAGTTAATAATAAATTGAAATATCGTGAAGGCTCTGGTTCAACGGGAGGATTCTTTGATTAAACTGTGCGAATCACAAAACAGAATTAGCAGTTTTAGTACAGATTTTGGGCGTGTTAACCCATTAAGCGCCAGCGCTCTCCCCTTGACGAGTAAAATCGTCTGGCGTTAGACAGAGTAAAATACTCTGGCGTTAGACAGAGTAAAATACTCTGGCGTTAGACAGAGTAAAATACTAAAGTAGGGTGCATCAGGGTGCAATGCGACCCAATGGGTTAAATAGACACATGGGCAGATAGATCAGTTAACCCATTAAGCACCAGCACTCTCAAGTAAAATCGTCTGGCGTTAGACAGAGTAAAATACTGTTCAAAGTAGGGTGCATCAGGGTGCAATGCGACCCAATGGGTTAACTAGACACATGGGCAGATAGATCAGTTAACCCATTAAGCGCCAGCACTCTCCCCTTGACGAGTAAAATCGTCTGGCGTTAGACAGAGTAAAATACTGTTCAAAGTAGGGTGCATCAGGGTGCAATGCGACTCAATGGGTTAATATAGTACATAACATAGGTCATAGACATACAGTCTCAATACAATACAAAATGATTTTGAACAACGTCAAGGTCAATGAAATCATACAAAATGAATTTATGGAATATCAATTAAATGTATTTAAAACAAACATAATTTCAACATCCCAATAAGCAATAACATCCCAGTAAGTATAAATTCAACTATTTTAAATCAATTGTTTGAATAGCCAAATTAAAAGTTGTACGAGTGACAAAATCATTCAATAATATCCACATTTTATCATTTGTATTATGTGTCAACTATCAAAGTCGCACTGTTAAGTATATTAAAATATACTTTTCATAAGGTTAGATGTAAGATATAATTGTACGAAGGTAACTGAGGAACGACGATGTGTAAGACAATAAATCATACATACAGTGAAAAACGCTCTTTTTGTAGCACATCCTACATGTACATATCGGCAGCATTTTCCTTGCGATAGTAACTCCTAGTATAAGACTTTATTTTTAGCCAATTACAATTAGCCAAGGGGAGAATCCCTGGTGCTCAATGGGTAACTTATGTAAATTTGTAACAGACTGATGGGCAGTTCAAGACATGGACATTGGGCACAGCAAGTTATGTTCTCACCATCTCGTATCTGTATTTCCGATGCATGAAACTTCTCAAGGAGGAGTCAAGAGCTCTTGTAGGTAGGTATTTTAATTTCTACCAAGCAGAGGTGTACTTTTAAAAGTCTGTGCCGCAGATGCCTTGAAAAGTTTCGTTGTTATGGGAGTCTGTGGAGATTTGTGCCATGTCGTGTTCCATAACAAGGCATGATTTATTTGAACAAATTTAATGATTCCAGAATCTTCAATTTATATAATTAATTAAGCAAATTTATTAGGATAATTTGACCTTTGGACTTTCTGTGGTCCTCTCAATAAAGTAATATCAAATTACATATTGTTCCCACAACATACGATCACATCACTCAGCAGGTGACACTGTGTCTTTAACATACAATAATTTCCCCTTGACATGTCAAATGTCACAAATTGATTAAAACAATATAGCATTATTGCATCATAATGAGGCCCTGTTAGACATTATTCAGGCCCTGTTAGGCCCGACAGGCAACATTGCCTCGAAATGGCAACATATACTCATATAGAAAATAAAATAGCAACTTTGGACACAAACTCTATCTAAACTCTGACAGTAATATGGAAAAGAAGGAGAACAGTGATGAAATTTCAAAAGCAACATGAAGCCCATTTTCCACTAGGTGAATTTGTTTGCGTGAACAGTAAAAAATTAGGAACTGATCCAACTTTTTCGTGGCAAATTTTTTTAGCTGACCAATCGCATTGCCAAGATTTGTTTTTTCGCTTTGTGCGAACAAATTTGCCTTGTGGCAAATGAGCTTTACAATGGTTTCAAGCAGCGATAATATTTGTTTTGGGAATCTGACAAGTGACATCATCCAACCCTATCAGGGCCCCAAAAAAATAAAATTGCATATCACTTTTCTAAATGATGTGCAAAAAACCACATTTTTAAAAAAAAGTTGCACATCATTTTTCCTCAACTAATTCGAACCCTGCTTGTCTTTAGGGATGACGATTATGCATATCATTGTATCGTCATTTATATTTGTCTCCACCTTGCTGGCATTATTTGGTAAAGACTGGACTCACATCAGGTATTAACTCGGGCATATGGAATTTGTTCACGGCAATTCAAGTCTGTATTTTGATGGAAATGCTGGAGG
>CACRXK020000208.1:0-24543 GCA_902702795.2 Paramuricea clavata | reverse complement strand
GAAGGGGGGGGGGGGGGGGGGGGGGTGCCCACATCTCTGCACATCCTCTTAAAATCCAGCCATGAATTTAGTAGCATTTTTACGCAATTCAAATTGCCTAATTTTAGGGAGGCTTTACCTTTTTGCCTACTTTTAATCGACATAAAGAAAGTGAATGTTATTGAGAAACTGGTGTTATCATCATCCTCAATGGTATGAAATAATTTATAAAATTACATCTTTAGAATTACTTTAACTGAATCATGAATAATTAATGAGCTGTAAAAAAGTCACTTGACTCACTACCGTACTGTGTCAGCATGTGATCTTAATTAGCATAGGTTTGCGATCAACTACCAACATCATCATAACTACCAATATCACCATACCTACCATCATCACCATAACTACCATTATCACCATAACTACCATCATCACCATAACTATCATCATCACCATAACTATCATCGTCACCATAACTACCACATCACCATAACTACCATCATCACCATAACTACTATCATCACCATAACTACTATCATCACCATAACTACTATCATCACCATAACTACCATCATCACCATAACTACCAACATATCACCATAACTACCATCATCACCATAACTACTGTCATCACCATAATTACCATCATCACCAAACTACCATCACCATAACTACCATCACCATAACTACCATCATCACCATAACTACCATCATCACCATAACTACTATCATCACCATAACTACTATCATCACCATAACTATCATCACCATAACCATAACTACCAACATATCACCATAACTACCATCATCACCATAACTACTGTCATCACCATAATTACCATCATCACCAAACTACCATCACCATAACTACCATCACCATAACTACCATCATCACCATAACTACCATCATCACCATAACTACTATCATCACCATAACTACTATCATCACCATAACTATCATCACCATAACCATAACTACCAACATATCACCATAACTACCATCATCACCATAACTACTGTCATCACCATAATTACCATCATCACCAAACTACCATCACCATAACTACCATCACCATAACTACCATCATCACCATAACTACCATCATCACCATAACTACTATCATCACCATAACTACTATCATCACCATAACTATCATCACCATAACCATAACTACCAACATATCACCATAACTACCATCATCACCATAACTACTGTCATCACCATAATTACCATCATCACCAAACTACCATCACCATAACTACCATCATCATAACTACCATCACATCATAACTACCATCATTATTTATACCTTCCTGACCATAACTACCATCATCACCATAACTAAAAACATCACCATAACCTACCAACTGTATTCTGTGTTACATTTTCAGGAAGATGTGCACCATAAGATAGCTGAAGGATCTGCTAGAATAGGACCAACTTTAACACTAAACACTCTGGTGGAAGTACTGGTCATTCAGATTGGAACGTATTCAGGTTAGCGAGGTCGTTTTGAACATAATCATTGATCACAAATGTAGCTAAAAGTAGTATTACCCCCCCCGTATAGCGGCGGAAGTGCCGTATAGCGGCGGAAGTAATTAGTATGCAGGAACGAGTAGAGCACCGGAAGTAATTAGTATGCAGGAACGAGTAGAGCACCGGAAGTAATGAGTATGCCGGAAGTAATGAGTATGCCGGAAGTAATGGGTATGCAGCAGCAATGACGTCATGGAAACCCGGAAGCAGGGAAATGTTCAGAATTGCTTACAGCGGTGAATATTTGAAAAATTTATTAAGTTTTACAGTAGTTTACAGAGATTTTGATAATTATAGTGTTTTTAGAGTTTGTGCCAGACACATCCGCAGAAGGTTAATTCGCCACATTCTAGCGAGAAATCGAATGTCAAGTTTGCCAGTATTTCGTTTAGGATTTCCGTACACTTCTTGTGGATTGTTGTTTGACAGCATCGGGTTTTCTTCAATTCTTGTCCGGTGATTTTGTTTTGTAGACACAGATAACAGAGTTCCTTGTCCGGGAATGGTGCTCTGCAGTACCCGCCCCGTACGGTTTCGATATCTGTTCCAATGTAATGTGTCGCCCACATCTGGAGACACCGACAGTGGGCTTTTTGTTGGCAGCAATGCATTGTCATCGCCAGTAGCTCGTTTCCATTAATTTCTTCGAAACAGAAATAGCACTGTCCCGGTTCTGCTGTATTTTCCGCCAGGATTCCAAAGACAGGTATGTTTGCTGGTGGTATGACATCTTCCGGCGCTGGTAGAACTCCTACGTATTCCATTTCGGTGTGTGGTTGATGATTATGGGGAAGTGTATTTATACTAGAGGTGTACATACGCGTACGGGGTGTACATACGCGTACGGGGTGTACGTACGCGGTGTACGTACACCCCGTACATATACTATGTATGTACATGGTGTACGTACACGGTGTACATACACCCTTGAACTACGTCATGATCATACTCGTCTCTGATTGGTTAGCTGTGTTGGATGGGGAATATAAATAGAGGAGACGAGCGATTTTTGTTTTTATGTTTATAGTTTTTGTGAAGAGATGAGGTGCTTACACGGTGAACCCGCTGCTCATTCGACAACTCAAAATGGTTCATTTTGGTTTTGCAATCAGAATCCTAGCTGCAATTTCTTTTGTTGCGAAGATGAGGGTTATTTGT
Source organism: Paramuricea clavata (assembly GCA_902702795.2). NCBI lineage: Eukaryota > Metazoa > Cnidaria > Anthozoa > Malacalcyonacea > Plexauridae > Paramuricea > Paramuricea clavata. The sequence goes on along the minus strand of CACRXK020000208.1, from coordinate 21,863 downwards.
ATGAAAAAGCCATAACTGCATGGAGAGCTACGAAACAGCCTCATCCTCGATGTGGTGGACATAGTAAACTTGCGAAAATTCGGGTCGTTAGAGATTTGATGAAAGCAAGTTAGGGAAGACCGTTTTTTGTATGTTCTAACAAGCTGAAGCCGTGTTCATTCTGGGTATGGGGCGATGTACAACCTTTAGTCAAACCAGAATGTCACCATGGATTACCGTGTATGATTCGTAAAGTGAAAAAGGAAGGTCTCAATAAAGATCGAAAGTTCTTCTGCTGTTCAAATGACAAGGAATCTTCATGCAAGTACTTTGATTGGGTGCCTGAGGAGCCTCATCAAGATGTCAGTTTTGTGGAACCCCTTTCAAGTAAACCAACCAAAAAGCATGAGGAACATTACCTGGCAAACAAATTCATAAACGATTTTGCTAATAGTTTGAACATTTAATATGTGTTATTTTTCAAAAACTGTTATAAAGAATAGTGTTAATAAAAATGTTTATTCAAAATTGTCTATTATCTATAAAGTCCAAACTGTTTAGATCATTTAGGAAGTCCAGGTTCGCATCGCTTGCTAGTGACAGTCCCAACGGTTGCTGTGGGGTTTCTTGTTCTCTGGTTTCTTGTGTCTCCTGGTTTTGGTTTTGATTGCCTTCATAGAAGGCAAGAAATTCGTTGAGAAAGGTGTGATTTTTTTGTTCGGCGTACGCCCAGAAAGCCTCCAACCTTTTTATTTATTTTTTTTTATTTTTGTTTTTTTTATCAAGTCTTATTTTTCTTTGTCATTCTGCTTCTTTTTTCTTGTCTTTTCCCATAGCTTTTTGTTTTTTGTCGACTTGTTGTTGTTTGTGGGATTCCCGCCGTTTTGTGTTTCCACATGCTTGTTTGCTGCTTCCGCTTTTGGAAAATGAGCGTTATGCAATTATTAATAATAGTTACCAATGAACATTGCGCAATATTTATTTGTGTTTAGCACGCTTAATATGATTAATTTCGACCTCTATCTTCCCACGCTTTCTGCATATTTTTCAGGAAATTAACAATACATTATAATGCATAGTATTGTGATTTCAACTAACCAATATTATGCATGTCTGAAAGGAAGGATTATTATAGTTCAATTTCAAGATAAGCTGAGCTATGACCGCTGTCTTCTCACACTTTATGCATAGCTTTCAAAGTGCTTATATAATTACGGAGGAAATAACCGGTTCATTAGCGTACGTAGTTTAGACCAGTATTTATTCGTATACATGAAAGGATATATTTCACTCGGAATTTAGACAGATCTACGTTTTCTGTTGTGTTTTGCATTTTACTTTTTGTGCATGGAAGCACCCCATGTTGTCTGGAACGGCGTCTTGCTGTTTTTTTTGGACTGTAGGGGCTTTGCGCTGGAAACCATCGAGGGGCTGTGGAGAACAGAAGAAGAATGGGTTGTGGGGATTGACTTTAGGCAAAACCGTCTTATTAGTTTAAATATAACAGAGCTTTTGTTATATTTCCCGAAATTACAACATATTGACGTGCGGGACAACCCCACACTTGACTGTCGAACCGTTTGGGATTTGGGGATAGACGTCAGGAGTGATTGTAAGTTTATTTCATTTATGTTAGCATTTGTGCAAGTTGGCATTTGCTGCAACTTATAGTAATATAGTTTGACTTTCTCTTCAATTAGGAATGCCGGATATGGTATCGAATTCGGGTGTTACGTTTGGGTCTACAGCCATTTCCACACCCCCACCCAGGACCACGGACCCCACCGTACCTCGGGTTTTAATCCGAATCACAACCCCCACGGGGTCCTTGACTCGGCTTTTAGTTTCAACACCCGTCGGAGCCTCAGTCTCAGTGGCATCCTGGACCTTCATCCGGCTCTCAACCTTGATTCAATCTCGGATCCTACCCCCAACCCCCACCGGAACCCTAACCTCAGCCGCGTCCCAAACCTTGATCCGACCCCTGACGGTAGTTTCAACACCCGCCTTGATCCCGACCACTCCCCGAACCTTGATTCAATCCCTGATCCTAACCCCAACCCCCACCGGAACCCTAACCCCGGCCACGTTCCAGACCTTGATCCGACCCCTGACCATAGTTTCAATACCCGCCTTGATCCCGGCCACTCCCCGAACCTCAGTTCAATCCCGGATCCTAACCCCGGCCCTCACCGGAACCCTAACCTCAACCGTAGTCCTGACCCCCGCAACGGTTCCGACCCCTAATTTGTACCTTATTATTGTCGGGCTGACCGTAGGAATAGTGTTGCTTTTGGGTCTGTTTTACAGCTATAGGCTCTGTGTGGCGGCAGAGAAGCGCAGCTGCTACGCAAGGGCACTCTGGGACCGAGCTAATGTCACTGGGGCGGTCGGAGAGTGGCAAAAGCACAATAACAATGTCATGACACTGCACTGTAAATATAAACATTGCTTTTATGATCATAGGTCTTATATGTATATAAATATAAATAAAGGAACTATATGTACAATTTGTGAGTACTGATATACACTGAAGCTCTTAGCATGTGCTGCGTATACGGTTTTAACAGGGCTGTACATTTTAGCGTGTTTCAAATGGGTCTTATTTGAATGCATAGGCACGCTGAAATGAACAGTATAGAATTAATAGTATTTCACACTAATATTACGAATTGTTTTAGGGACGTATGTTTACTCTTGTATAAACATTATGTCGGATAATATATTATAAGCTATTGGGTTTTCCTGTCAAACACATGAGTGTTTATCGGAACATAATCACTTAGAGCAGAGGTCATTTAAACATAGATACCATTTCCGCGCTGTAAGTTTCACGTCTCCTTTAAGGCTGATTTCCACTGTTGCATTTTTCGTACGCACGTATACGCACGTAATACCTTAAATCCGTTTAAATGTTACTTATGAAATAACCAAATAAATAAAGCAACAGAATTTAGTGTTCCACAAGTTTTAGTATGCATTTGTTAACCCTTTTGTAAAATATTTTTAAAAATGTAAGGATTCAAATTTTACGTGCGTGTACGTGCGAACAAAAACGCAACAGTGGAAATCAGCCTTTACAATAAGACATTTTGTACGCAAGCTATTTTTATACATTCGTCATTTCGGGGATGTCATTATAAATTAACACAACAGGAAGGTTTTGCGGGCCCCTGCGGGACATGCCCTAAATTAGATTGTTTTTGATAACAGAACATAGCAGCAAGATATTGTTGTTTATAGAAAAACGTTAAAGTGAGCTGTCTTGTTCATAGTATATTTCTTCGTCGAGGGAATCGGAGAGGGAATCGATTGAGAAGTGGCTACGAGCATTGTTTAGTACGAAGAGTTCTCTGGAAACTGAACGGCGCCTTTTCCTCCTCTTCCTGATGGCATAAAAACAGGCTAAGGCAAGTGCTGTAGCGCCGGTTGGTAGCAGAATTGAGAGCAGTAGGAGAATATGATTTTTACCGGTTCCAATCGGGGAAGGGGTAGGGACGCTTGCGGTGGATGGTGTGATGATTTTCACCAGGGAGGTATTGGGTGCTGTCGAGCTTAGCACGAAGATGGATTTACAATGTGCTGGCGATGTAATGGCCGATGCTGTGGACTTGTCTGTGGTACGGGGACAGTCACTAGCAATGTGTACTCTTTCACGTAACATCTTTCACGTCACTAGCAATGTGTACTCTTTCACGTGGGGTTATGGCGTAGATCTATACGACGAATATTAGGGAAGTCGCCCATAATGGTTGAAAGGTTTACGATGGATATATTGTTCCATTTTAAGTCGAGGACCTCAACCCAGATTTGTTTTCCGTAGCGGGGAAAGGTCGTAATACCCAGTCTCAAGCAGTCTAAATAATGGGAACTTCTGAACTCAGCGCAATGATATGCGGACAATGACTTTATGAGCACAAACAGCACAAGGACGAACATTTTGGACAACATTTTAACAATATAAAACCTTGTTCTGTATTTTCCCGCGAAAATGTTTATTCACATGTGACTTTTTAATGTTATGTAATGAAATGTAGCTAGGAAACATAGTATTAGTGCGTAGAACTAATTATAGCTTAATGTAGGACTTTTAGATAGGATTTAATACGCTGTATATAGATGAATTTGATGTATATAAATAAATTGTTTCACATGTACATAGTATTAGTGCGTCGAGCTAATTGTAGCTTAACGTAGAACTTTTAGGTAGGATTTAATATGCTGTATATAGATGAATTTGTTGTATATAAATAATTGGTTTCACTTGTTGTATTCATTTGTTGTTTTGTTGCGATGGAAGTGATACTAGATGAACTGCAAACACAGGGCGTTGATATTGATATGAGAACATTATATCATACTATTAGTAATTTGCTTGAGGACCACGAAGCAACGTACAATCAAATGGCAGTGATTGTTAATCCTAATGAAATGCATGTTGTTTTTAACACGATCAACGTGACTAATTTTGGCCGTGCTATGGCCTATTTGGCTTTAGTTTATTTGATACACAAATCCGAAGATACTACACGTAGGGCCGTCCGTTTAGTCGCGGCCCCTTTGAGAAGCCTTGACCTTAGTGCATATCGAATTGAAGAAGAAATTTTTTTTCGTAGAATGATCGTAGAATTGAAAAAACAACGCCTTAATCAAAAAGGTGGAAACTTATTATCGGCTCTCTTACCACCAGTGTTGAGTGTACTCGGACGTTTACTGGTATGAAGCATGCAAAACGCATGGTATTGGTCCCGGAGTACGTGCTTAATCGTTATGAGCAGAAACAAAAGATTGAAACCTCCCCAATTACATCTAATATGATGCATTCCCTTTCTGCACAGCGTTAAAATGAGGAGAGGCTCCACACATGTCCAGTGTTAAATCAAAGGCGTACACGGCATAACCTTCTGGAAATTCTTCTCGGGATATGTCGTTTCCTGTGTTGTGATACATTTTCCCCGTACCAGAGAACAGTGTGGTGAATGCTTCAATGTATTTAGGTGCTGCGCCATAGGAAAGCTGCAAGGGTTTAAATGGCATTTCTTCTCCGTTGACGGTTATTCCAATGGAGGACATGCTGAAATGTTGGAAGTTGTACGGATTATTTTTTTAAGGCACCATTGAACGCGTCACTTTCGACCATACCAAAGACAAATGTTTTTGGCACCAGTCCATTGAAAAGGTTATCCTTCCTTAGGGAGGGATTTCCAGCGGGAACGATGAAGCTCTTGCATTCGACGCGACGGATAGGATAGATAGCAGGTCCCTTTTTCAGAGCTATTTCATGAGCCACGGAAATGCTAGGATTGACTTTCACTTTACGTATCCTGAGATAAGCATCAGTGAGTGTCACGCGGAAATCAGCATCGTCTTCGGAGGCCACCAAACAGAACTCGTCGCTGCTTCGTTTTAAAATAATTTTTAGATCTACGTAGCTCAACAGGAGACGTTCGGACATGAATATGTCGCTGAATATGGGGCCAGTCATTTCAACAGTTTCACTTGCTTTGCTGAAAACATATCTTGCTCTGAGACCAGCGTTGCCATTACCACCTGCCACCGTAGGATCCGCGACATCCATTTTTCCTGCAGTGTCTTTGTAATACAACGCAGCAGTGAGCTGTGAATCTTTTGCAGAGGGACCGTAATTCAGAAGGGTTTCCAAGTAAGCACGGTACGCATGGGTTCCGGTAGCCTGAGTGACTTGTTTCCCTTTCAAAAAGACATCCACCTGTTTGAACAGGCTGTGGAGGAAATTGTTCACCACTCCAACCTTAAACGGATTAGAAGGAAATTAATATTTGAAAACGCCGTATTCAATATGAAAAACACCATACCTTTTCGGCTGCTCCGAGATTCGTGCCATCAGGTTTTGTCACTTTCGCTCTCACCACAAGAATCATTCTAGCAAGGTCCACATAATCTTCAGTGCCCGGAAACAGGAACGTAATGACACCACCATCGGCTACACTGGAAACGGGTTGATGATCTACTAATCCAGGATTGTATTCGATCTTGTGGGGGTCTAAATGGATTCCCGACTTTTCAAGGTACTCGTCCATGTGGTGCTGCCTCTGCTCTTCGGTGACACTATCTTTCGGGTACCCACTCGCCTCCTGTTTAATTTTCAGGAATGTGTCAATATAGTCCTTGAACAGGTCATCCGAGGTTTCAGGAAAGTGCCACACTTCATGAATCTGTACGATTTGATAACCTTTCTCCAGCGCTTTCTCCAGGTCCACGCTACACCATGTACCCTGAATGGCTCTTTCATGGTCAGCATGGCCGCAGGTAGTCTGGCTACAGGCATCGGCACAGGTCCTGCAAAGCGCAAACATCAACTTGCCCTGGGTGCGATAAGGAAGAACAGGGTGGAACAAACCTCGAGGTGGAAGCACTGTGCATTTGACCAGACCAAAATAGGTGGAAATGCCGTCAAAGTTCTCGGTGATGATGCGCGGATGTCCCACAACCGTTCGCGTCATTTTATTGCACCAGGGATAAAGGCTTGTAAAATCCACATATCTAGAATGACATCATACATGACGTCATACATGACGTAGTAAAACATGACGTCATACATAACCTAGAAACATAATGTCAGAAATTTTTTCTCCCTACCTTATTTTCTCATCATCATTACATTCATGGTAAAGTCTCGACGCGTTGGTTCGTCCTCCGTATAGGGCATCACGAGGTTCCAAGGGATCGACTCCATCATACTGATCAAAGTAATATTTCATGTCTTCATTATCTGCCAATTCCCGATTGATTCTACATTCCCAAACTTCTACCACGTTGTAGCCCTGATTTTTCAAATACTGTATCTTTTCCACGGTTTTTTGATGAAGATCGTGCATGGTTTTACCTTTGACAGGGTTCATTGTATCACGAGCGTAACAGTTTATACATCCTGTAAGAAATAAACAAAAATACTATTCTAAAATACTATTCTAAGGGGGCGTTTATACGAGGGAGGTGTTTATTCAAACACTTACCATGCCAGAAACATCCATGGACTTCAGAGGCCGTGCGGGTTTCTTCATGATAACCGTCCAGCAAATACGGACCAACACGTTTCTCTCCGCCGTTGCGAGCATGTTGTATGTAGATCTCGTTTTGTTCGGCCGTATACGATAACCATTTTTGTGCAAGAAGGGACTGTTTGTTTTCGGGACAGTAACCGCGCGGTGGGATGATGGCAATGGTGTTTTCACGAAGATAGTTAGTCCGATACACTTGATTGCATGCGGACGCGATAGTAAGGCATTTCTCAAAGGGATCGATTTTAGTAACGTCACGGAACAGTTCGCGAAATTCCAAGCAACAGTGTCGCAGAATATCCACATCGGAACGACAATACGCAAGAATTTCCTCTTGGAAGTTGAACACGTAATCATTGTCTTTCAAATTCTTATGGCAACGTAAAAACGTTTCCTTCGCTGCAGGACTCATTCCGTTTGGATTGTAGTAGGGAGTGGGTGGGATCGGTCCCACATAATTTTCGTTTTCTTTCTTGTTAAAAAGATGCGGAAAGTACCCTTTTGCCAGCTGGTCTATGCCAAAGGTTTTTGGAAAATCTGCTAATCTCATCGGGATAAAGTTCAGGGAATCGATAAATTTGATCTTAAACATGTCCACAGATAAGGAAAGCACTTTGGCACCGCGCACGATGACATCGATATCGTACTTGACACCGTTCTCCCGTAAGTATTGCAGAATAAAGTAACTGTCGTACCCCTGGAAATTATGGGCCATCACCACACTGTTTGCCCGTTCTTTTTGAAATAACCATTCACAAAACTCGTTCCGTGTGTTATCCCCTTCAAATACCCATTCGTCACCAGCTTCGTTCTGAATCACGCATAAATTGGGTTCATGATTTCCATTTTCCTGACGACACTCGAAATCAAAGAATAACATTTGGTCGTACCCGCCTTCCGTAACATCATCCTCAGAATGCTCAGACGAATCGTCACTGTCCGATAAACTTTCGTTTCGTTTTTCCACGGGTTGCATGTAACATTGATGGTCGCCAGGCCGGGTATACTCTTTACATATTGGGCACTTTGTCATACCGCAATGATGCGAATCTCTTTTATAGCGCTTGATAATTCTATGACACTCCGAGCACTTAACCATCGTCGCACAGATCGATTTTTTACTAGACTGTTTATGCCGATCAAAACATGCTTGACTTTTGAACATTCGGTTACAGTCATTGCAGCGAACCCAGGACTCAACGGGACAGTCGGGAAAACGACAACATGGACAGGCATTCGGGCATAGGTGATCTTCTCGATGATCATAAGCTTTCTTGCATGTATGGCAATACTTTTTACGAGCGAAAAACCCCGGCATTTTGGTAATGACGTCGTAATGATTATCGTAAAGGTACAGATAAATTCTCTTCTCTTGATCGGGACCAATATAAATAAGAGCGTTCTGATAATCGGAAAGGTACGTCTGAAACCGCTTGACTTCATCCAAACCGCAAGGACCCAAAGAGACGGCAGCTTTTTTATGTAATTCAAGAGCCAAACGGGTTTGCATAGCCCTCCGATGATCAACAATGCTCGTATACTGGGGATCGTTATCAATTTTGGCTTTCGCAACGACCAAAGCCCTCGCCAAACAAAGTTGATCATTGTTCCGGATCCGTATGATTGAGCGTTTCTTCATTAAATGCTTTTCCAAATTAATCTCAGCTCGCTTCGTACCTGTACCACCATGGGGAATTTCCACATGAACAACATTAACATCCACACTATCGTTGAGATGAAAATGGCGATTGGATTGGATCACGTGTTCAAACTCTGCCAACACACGTTCTGTAGTGAGACGTTCACGAGGCATGAACGGAAATGAAATAGGATTTTCCAGTTGCGGTGAATGCAGGACGAAACGTACTTGGTCATGAGGAGGAACGCCCTGCGTAACTTCATTAAGCAAGCCTTGAAATATTTCATGCAGCCTTTCATGATATTCGGAAAGCTCCACATTCGCAAATGCATTCGTAAATTGAATATGATAATCCATATCCGTGGTTTTAAACTTTTTCACATTCACTTGTTTCACACTCTGTACCGTAAAAACGTTGTCGCTAACCTCGTTCTCATAAGACCCTTCTTGTCCAGGTTCATTATCAACGTTGCTCGTCTCTTCAAAAGATCTTTTCTGTCCGCGACCGACTTGTGGTTCATCATCATCGCTGCTCATCTCCTCATATAATCTTTTCTCACCCCGATTAATCTGCATCGGAAGCTCTCCATCTTGCCAATTACGTAGAAAGCTTTCGCGTTGTCCGGGCGTCCAGGTATCTGTAAGATCCGGTACTAGTCCTAACCGTGCGTTTTCCAAACGCCATTCCTTTATCCGCAGAAAAATCTCCATTCCCTTCTCAAACACTAAACGTTCTTCCAGTTCATTGAATACGCTTTGACTTTCCAAAGCCAAAAGCTCCGCTATCGTCTGACATTCTTTAATCTTTCTTTCCATATCTAAACCAAAAAACGATTCCCTCAAACAAAATTATTACACAAATACCCTTTAAGTAAATATAAACATTTACCTGGAAAACAAGCTAGTTGTCAAATAAAATATCCAACAAAGCTCTTTCGATGTAAACAGTATATTTAAAGTAACTTCCCTAAGTGAAAATTATGAGCACAATAACGATAATCGCCCGTCTCCTCTATTTATACTATCCATCCAACACAGCTAACCAATCAGGGATGTGCATGATTATGACGTAATTGGTGTACTTACACCGTGTACGTACACCTAATTTATATTCGTACGCATCAACCAATCAGAGATGAACATGACGTAGTGGTGTACGTACACCGTGTACGTACACCTAATTTATATTCGTACGCATCAACCAATCAGAGATGGACATGACGTAGTGGTGTACGTACACCATACTATATAAAGCAAATCGTCACTATACACAGTCAAAATGAACTCGTGTGAGCAAGTATTCTGGGCAAAGTGTCTGAATGTAGACGAAGTTGTGCCTTGGGAAATCAGAAATCTGTATAATCTAATGAATGCTATCTTTTCGGAAGCCGTTGACTGCCAAGTCCATAAACTTCGAAAAGAAAAATGCTGCGGTTGTGAAGTAAATCATCCAAGTCAGAAAAGACATGATTGCCTCATGATGTCCGAAGAAGAGGGATGGATAATGCATGGATCGGAAGCAGTAAAGCGAGTGATCGAACATCAAACGGTTTTGAAACAATTCACCGAAGCTATACGCGTCATGAAACTAGACACTCATGAACATGTCATTTAACATTTCAAAAATCTAACCAAAGACCCCGAAACAACCGCCGAATTCCTAAAAGACTTGAAGTTTAAGTCAGACTTTCCTGAATATCAAGCCATTTTGGGATATCTCAGCTACTGGAGCGCAGAACATTAAACGGTTCATAGTTTAAAAACAATATATATATATATATATATATATATATATTATATATATATATATATATATATTTAAAAATTGTTTATTAACAAAAAGTATATTTCACAAATTATTAAAATGTTCTCGAAGTTTATCTTTGAGATAATTCTGATATGCCTTTTGTTCATCTTGTTCCTTACTCTCGAACCTCTCTTTCTTTCCTCTAACATAATATATAAAGGTAGGGGGACTGCTGAAGAGGTGCTCTGCAACAGGTTCCAGTGGATCTGCTTTAGGATTAGACAAATCGCATATAACTTCGATTAATGATTGATTGTCTTGGTATTCTTGAAATAATGATTCTATCAGCACAAGATCAGGGTTTTCTTCCAAGCTCAACAAGTGTTCCGTGAAATATTTTTCAAACGGAACATTCAGGATTTCAATAACATTACTAAATTCACGCCAGACGGCGTAATTAGTTCCGGCTTCCCCTATAGCATCAAGACCGTACATTTCCCATTTTTCAAACTCATCCAACATTAAGCAGTCCTGGTCACGGATTTACACCCGCAACAAAACAGGCTAAATTTCCCTTCAATGCTATGTGCAATGACCTTGGCGTATATTATTTCTATCATACGAAGCTTCTTGTTTGAACCGTTCATTATGGAAACCAATGTGTAAATGAACTTGTATTACTGATCGATTCAAATATACCCCCATCCCTATTCGCTCCTGCAGACTCATTACTTCCGGCGCTCCTGCATACTAATTACTTCCGGCGCTCTATTCGCTCCTGCATACTAATTACTTCCGCCGCTATACGGGACTTCCGCCGCTATACGGGGGGGGGTAATACTACTGCCGTAAAAGGATCGTCGCCTCGGTAGATTGAACTTTGAAGCATTTCTTGTTCATCATATTAAATACAAATGAATATTTGCCGTCCAAGGCCCTGTTTATATGGAGGCGAGTTACTCTGCAATTGGCGAATAAAACTTATCTAATGATTCGTATGAATTTTTGAGCAATATATTATATTTCAAATGCAAAGCACATACATTCGATCTCGGGTGGCCGAGTTATAAATAAATACCCGAAATCTTTTGTTTAATATGGTAACTATTCATCTCGCCTAAATATCTTGCCTCTTTCTGCCGGGAACTCGTCACTGGCGAGTTTATACTCGGCTGCATCGTCATGTAAACAGTCCCCCGGGTTTACTATAAGTTTCTATAATATAGCCGGGATCTTGTCGTTGACGAGTATAAACTCGACTTGCCGGGTAATTCGCCTCGATATAAATAGGCCTATAAAGACTCCCATCTTGTCTTGACATGGTTGTTTACTAGACAGACACGCACACGAAATGCCCTCTTGGCAATATAGTAAACATATCACGGAGATGCATCAACTGAAACACAGAAACAAGGCATCATCTTATGTTTATTGAGTTTTGTAACACCGTCCAGTAAAAAATTTCAAAATCGAATCAACCGCGACCGAGTTATTGAAATCCTCTCGCAAATAAACCTAGACCAATCGTGGTGAAATTTAACTTCCATCAAGACTGCGAGTACGTAAGGATGAACGCAAAGAAACTCAAAGGAACGAAAATTGGAATTTCGGAGCAGTTCCCAGAGGAAATTGAAAGTATTCGGAAGACGCTATATCCCGAGTTGAAAAAGGCGAAACGAGACGGTAAAAGAGCCAAAATCGTAAAGGATAAACTGATAATTGAAGGGCAAGTGTATGATTATTCATAGTCATATTAGTCAAGATAGATCTTGAAACACTATCGATTAAATACTACATTTATAATACTACATTATGGCTAGTTTAAATCGTTTGGATAGCATAAAGGAAAGATGCTCTTCTTGTTTAAAAATAATTAGGGAAAAGCAAAATTTGCTAAAATGTCTGACATGTGGCAGATGGTTTCACGCTGTTTCTTCCTGCGTGAAGTCACTCGACACCAACAATGCCGCAGGAAATACAATCAACATGTGTCAAAATTGTTTAGATGAAAATTTACCATTCCAAACACTTGATGATTTAGACTACGAATTTCCTGTATTAAACGGAAATATTTTAAAATTTAATCCTTTTGAAGCAGATAGAAATATTGCATTGACAGAACACAATGGGAATTTGAATAATTTATCAAAGATAAACTGTGAATATTATCTACCAAATGACTTCAATCAACTGGTAAAAAAAGAAAATTTTAATAATAAATTTTCAATGATGCACTTAAACATTAGAAGTTTAAATAATAAATTTGACACATTTAGACAATTACTAAACTCATTAATTATACCATTTCATATTAAAATGGGAATAACTGAAACCTAGCTAAATGGTAATAGTGATGATCTTTTTAAGTTAGATAATTACGACTTTGTAAATGTGAACAGAACCAATAGAAGCGGTGGAGGTGTAGGAATTTATATATCAAATGAAATGAAATACAAAATACGCAGTGATCTAATCATAAATGATGAAAATATAGTTGAATCTGTTTTTATTGAAATTATAACCCATAAAAAGAAAAATATAATAATAGGTGTAATTTATGGACCACCCAATAGTAAATATGACTTATTCGAAAATGGAATTAACAAAATACTAAGTAAAATTGACAAAGAAAATAAGATATGTTATTTGATGGGAGATTTTAATATCAACCTGTTAAAATCAGAATCTTGAGATTATGCTAGTATAGATTTCTTGAACAATTACTTACATCATCGTATATTCCACTAATACTAAAACCAACAAGAATCACAGAGCAGACAGCTACACTTATCGACAATATTTTTACTAATGATATTGAAGTTACAAATTCTAGTTCAAATGGAATAATTTTCTCTGATATTTCTGATCACTTGCCTGTCGTACATGTACGTATTCTGAAACACACAAAGAAACTCTTCTAAAAAATGAATACCTTTTGAATAGAAATATTAATGGTTCAAACACCCAATCATTTTCCAACACAACAAAGGTCTTTCTTGGGAAACAGTTACTTCAAACCATGATGGAATAGAGTCATATAATAATTTTTAAAATATATTTTCATCAACCTATGAAGAAAACTTTCCGTTAACCAAAAAGAAGGTAAAAACAAAAATTGACAAAAGAAAAAGCCCATGGATGACCAAAAGTATTGGTAAATCAGTTAGGATAAAAAATAAACTCTATAAGAAATTTTTGTGTCACCCTACAACCAACAACGAACACAAATACAAACAATATAAGAATAAGCTGAATCATATTATAAAAATAGCAAAATAGAAACAATATGACGAACAATTGATCAAGTACAAAACTGAAACAAAGTTATTATGGAGTACTTTGAATGAAATTATGAACAAACGCACGCGAAAAAGTAATCTACTACCAAAACAATTGTCAGGAACCAATCCTGGAGAAATAATAAGCAATCCTGACGAAATCGCCAATAAAGTTAATGAGTACTTTACAAATATTGGGCCAGGGATTGTCAGTAAACTTCCAAATACTGAAAAAACATTCAATGAGTACTTAATATCTAATAGATGTAAAAACAGCTTTTTTATTGAACCAGTCACTAAGTTCGAGGTAGAAGTTGAGATAAAAAACTTAAATTCCCCAAAAAAGTCCAGGATATAATGGTATAAGTACAAAAATTATCAAGAATGTTGCAAAAGAAATTTCTGAACCTCTCTCACATATATTTAATTTAACATTTGTCAGTAGAATTATTCCAGAGACATTAAAAATTGCTTTAGTCACTCCGATTTTCAAAGATAATGAAAAAGATAAATTTAATAATTATCGACCAATATCTGTCATTACTTGTTTTGCTAAAATTTTGGAAAAGCTTATGTATAAGAGATTAACCAAATTCATAGAAAAAAATAAGATACTCACTAAACATCAATATGGTTTTAGAAAGAATAGATCAACTGAACTAGTAATAATATTGAACTTACTGATAGAATTACAAAAGCGATTGATAAGGGAGAATATACATTAGGTATATTTCTTGATTTATCAAAAGCTTTTGACACTATTAATCATAAGATTATGATTCAAAAACTAGAACACTATGGTATAAGAGGGATAACACAACATTGCATGGTTTGAAAACTATTTGACTAATGGAAAACAGATTGTAAAATATAATGAAATAAGATCAAAGGAAATGATAACTAAAACTGGTGTCCCACAGGGATCAATTTTAGGACCAATTCTTTTTCTGCTATATATAAATGACATTGAAAATAGTAGTAAATTACTATCATTTATATTATTTGCAGATGACACAACTATTTCTTGTAGCAACAGTTGGTTAAAAACTCTTAACAACGCTACGCAGATTGAAATAAACAAAGTTACTGAGTGGCTAAACGCCAATAAATTATCCTTAAATATTAACAAAACTAAAATGATATTATTTAGGTCTTCAAATAAGAAACCTAAAACAGAAATAAGACTTAGAATAAATGAACAAAATATAAAACAAGTTTAAAATACAATATTTCTCGGTATTATCATTGATGAATGTTAAACGTGGAATGAGCATATAGCTCAGGTGGCGAAAAAGATCACTAGAGCCTCCGGTATTATTGCTAAGATTAGGTATTTCCTAAATCAAAATACTTTGAAATTAATATATTATGCATTGGTCTATCCATATCTTATTTACGGCATTTTAATTTGGGGTAACACCTATAAAACTGGATTTCAAAAATTATTGAATATACAGAAAAAGATTAGTATATTAATGTCATTTAAGACATATTTAGAACATACTGAGCAACTTTTTAAAGAATTAAGCATACTTGATATTTTCAAAATAAATCACAATTCAACCGCGATATTCATGTTTCAATATTACCATCTTCAAAACTTACCAGAATTTTTTAAAAATTATTTTGTAACAAACAGTCAAATACATCAGCATAATGCGAGAAATGCATCAAAACTACATATAAGTCCTTTAAAAGAACAAATTATGTAAAATTTCTAATAAGGGGATTGATGTGTGGAATGAACTGGAACCTAAATTAAAAGACATAAAAACTTACTATACCTTTAAGAAACAAATTAAACAACATTATATATAAAATTCTTGCAATTGTATTTTGTATCCAATATATTGAATAATTTTAGCCCAATCGTTGTAATAGGTATATATACTAGACAATCTTTATATTGTAACTCTTTGTTTGAACGAACCTTTATAGTTTTTGATATATGTATAAATAAATGACTATATGTATATGATCTAATACTTCAAATTGACTGTAAATATATTAATTAATTTAATTATTTGTTAAACTAGGGGCCTAAAGAAAAAGCCCAACAGGGTTTCAAGTAGGCCTCTAGCCCATAATTAATAATAATACAATTATAAGGAAATTACATGTAATAATAGTAGGGGAAAGAAAATTAAAAAAAAAAGAATTTGCCTTGACCGATATCAGCGATATGCACTTCTGATGGAATATGTCTATTTCGATTTTAGGCTCATCGGACACGATTTAATTGTACACAACCTAACATGCGGAGGATATGCCTTTTAATCAGCCGAAAAGCATATTTTACACCATATCCGCGTTTTACCCAATTGGGTAAAACGCGGATATGCCTTTGAAAGAGCCGAAAAGTATATTTTGCACCATATCCGCGTTTTCCCCGATCGGGTAAAACGCGGATATGCCTTTTAAAGAGCCAAAAAGTATATTTTACACCATATCCGCGTTTTACCCGATCGGGTAAAATGAGGATATGATGTTTAAAACATATTTTAGAGAAAAATAGGTCATCCGTCCGTCCGTCCGTCAGTATCAGCGTTTTACCCTAACCCGATTCTGACCTACATAATACCTCAGCTCAGTGGCCCCTACCAGTGCTTCCATTTTGAAGGAAATTTCGTTTTTGAAGGAAGTTTGAACTAGTTTGAGGAAATTATTAGGAAATTCGAATCTGAAGGAAACTTGAAGGAAATTTCGGAAGATCGAAGGAAATGTGAAGGAAATTGCCTTACTTCAAAAAAATTCTCAACCTCGTCCCCAGGGTATTCTTCGTGCATGGCGCGTGAAAAATGAGAAGATCCTGGTAAAGGCTGTGAAAATCTCCACGATTCATGGACATTTTAGTGCATGCGCAAAAGCGAATTTGCCTTGGCGTTGACCAATTCATTGCTGGCGTACAAATTTTTCATGGCCTTCTTGAGATGAAATATTTCAGTTTGGAAATGTATTTTTTTGCTAAAATATACCTCTAGATAAGTAATTTCTCTTCAAAAATTAAGATGTCCAGAGAGAGAAAATAACAAGAAGCTAGCACTTCTAATTTTTATCTTCCTGGCCGAAGAATTCGCGTTGTTTGTCATGTCTCACGGCTTGCTTGCACTGACAGTCTGACAGCACTGTCAGTGTGAAGGTAATTGAAAAACTACTGAATATATTATTGTTATTTATATTATAATTCAACATATAATGGCCCTATATGATTGGTGCTAATATGCCTACAAAGTCTATTTTTAAAGTGCTTAGTTTTGAGAAATTATGATTTGGTAATGAAAATTTACTAGTGGGCAATAGACTCATATCCATTTTACACTGAGAACGTCGGCACTTGTTTAAGTTATTTTGACTAAAAATTGTCGCATGTTAATAAATACTCTAGTATATAATAATACTGTAATTTATAGTTTATTCCCTTGGAGCATGCAAAGTGCCTACATGTGGAATAATTTGCCTTAGATCCACAGCTCTCACATAGCTTAGAACTCCCATAATTTCTTTTACACATCCTAGTACATTTTACCATTCTAAAAGTGTATTTCCCCATCCCCTTTCAGATAGCAGAAATTTCATTTGTATTGCGAGTTTATATTGTGCACTGAATGGTGAATAAGTAAAACTAAAAGATTGCCGACCAGCAGTGGCGGAAATCTCGGTGGGGCGGGGCGGCCGCCCCCCACCTTCGTGGAAAATGACGAATTTTCGTACATTTTGACCTATAAAAGGGCTAAAAAAAGCCTTTTCAAGTGCAAATGGGCGGGGGGGGGTTGTCGGAAATTTGAAAGTTTTATCGGAAATTTAGAAGGCTTGCACCCCCCCCCCCTCCCACACCGGAAAAAGTGAATTTCTGCCACTGCCAACCAGTTTAGAGATAGTTTGGTTCAAATGTAACTTATGTAAGTATGTTTCTCTCTCAATTAGAAATAAATCTACTATTAATAAATTAATTGGATAGATTTAGTGTAACATATAGATTTAGGTTTCCAGTTTGTGAAATGAAATGCAAATCAATTGTATTATATTTGAGATATTCATGCTTCTCAAACTTCAATATGGATAAAACAAGGACTGTCAAGAAGACTGCAACTGTATATGTACAACTTAATGGGGATGGGAATGCTGTTAGTCTTCGCATCTAGGAATGTTGCTAATATGAGATTATTAAGAAAACCGCAAAGTCAACAACTATCCTAGATTCCATAATATTAGGAAGCTGGCTCAACTATACTTAATATTCTGGTAATACTCAAGAAAGTGACATGGCAATTCAACAATGCATATACAACAGAACAAGATATTTCCATACCAAGACAATTCTTACTGAATTAGTATTTAGCTGATATTTCATTTCTTACAGTATTTCAAGTTATATACAGTGCTGTTTTATACGATGGCCGAGGAGGGCCACTTCTGACTTCTGACTTCCGACTTCCGAGTTCTGACTTCTGAGTTTGACTTCTGACTTCTGAGTTCCGACTTCTGACTTCTGAGTTCCGACTTCTGACTTCTTCTGCCTCCGACTTTTGACTTCTTCTGCCTTTCCAGCTAAACACGGCAAATCCAAACCGATTGCTTCGATTGTGCATTAATTTTGCTGATGACGTCTAAATATACCATAATTTTCTTATCCAGAATTTCCGAATTCATTATTTTATTTCATTTTTTCAATTTTATGTTGCCGTGTTTCCAACAGTATTTTCATTCTTTGTTAGCAATACTTATTTTGATATCGTTATTTTCGATAATTTAGTATAAAAAAGACTATGTTCAACGAGATATTCTCTACACCATTGCGATTTCACTGTCTCAACGGTTTAAATTTAGCTGTAGGGAACAATTAAATTGGATAATTAAAATTTAACATTTACATAACTTATTTCTAAAATTTAGCTCAAGAACTTTCCAAAAGTCCCGAATTCCGACAGGCTGACTTCTATACGATGGCCGAGGAGGGCCACATGACCGAGGAGGGCCACTTCTGACTTCCGAGTTCTGACTTCCGAGTTCCGACTTCCGACTTCTGACTTCCAACTTCTGAGTTCCGACTTCTGACTTCCGACTTCTGACGTCTGACTTCCCACTTCTGACTTCCGACTTCCAATTTTCTGATTTCCGACTTCTGACTTCTGACTTCCGACTTCTGAGTTCGGACTTCTTTACTCCGTTATTTTGAACTCATATAACTCGAACTCGTTGCTTTTTCGAACTAATTATTTTTTCCTTTGAGGCTTGACTCATGAAATTTAGCCAACTAACTTAAGTTTGAAATGGCGGTGTAACCGTGGTTCTACTGTGGTGGATAATGAAAATTTTGTCAATTGACAATATCAATTTGATTAATTTTATCGCCAAGGATTAATTTTATCGCCAAAGGTTAATTTTATCGCCAAAATAGATAAATTTCTTATCCATATGATTATATTGGTGATTGTTTTTTCTGGATGGTATTTTGGAAAGTTCTTGAGCTAAGTTTTGGAAATAAGTGATGTAAATGTTAAATTAAATTTTAATTTATTTTTAAATGTCCCCTACGGCTAAATTTGATAAAGAACATCCCGTTGAACATACATAGCTTTTTTCTACTGAAATACATAAGATATCAAAAATAAGTATTGCTAACAAAGAATGATAATACTGTTGGAAACACGGCAACATAAAATTGAAAAAAATGAAACAAAATTCGGAAATTCTGGATAAGAAAATTATAATATATTTAGACGTTATCAGCAAAATTAATGCAGAATCGAAGCAATCGGTTTGGATTTGCCGTGTTTAGCTGGAAAGGCAGAAGAAGACAGAAGTCGGAACTCAGAAGTCAGAAGTCGGAAGTCAGAAATCAGAAGTCGGAAGTCAGAAGTTGGAAGTCGGAACTCAGAAGTCAGAAGTGGCCCTCCTCGGCCATCGTAGTTTTAAGTTAAATAACAAATTTACTTGGTTCAAAATCTGGTCTTTGTTTTCCCTTCTCTGTACTGTGCAAGGGTAAAGAAAAGAGGTGGTAATATGCATCCTCACATGCGGCTGATAGGAACTCTCACTCATATGGAAAATGAATTGGGTCGTTCCAGAAAAGATCCATACTCCCCCCATGGAGGAAATTTCTGCCGTCCGGAGGGGGAGGGGAGAAAAAATTGTTTCTGATAATAGTTAATGTATTAGGACATCTGAAGGGGGTTAACTTCCTATTTCCTCTGTGGGGGTGGTATGGATGTTTTCTGGAATGACCCATTCTCAGTCATTTCAAAAAGTAAGCCTTGGAGCTTTTTTGAAATCGATTTCATTCATGCTTCAACAACCGATCTCCTGCATGTACATCATTGCAAAATGTGCAGCCAGCCTGCAATGTCCAAAACCACAGTTGTCCACAACATTTGTTCTCATTGAGTTGTCCATTGATGAGGAAGTGTAGTGTGGATACAAACAATTTTGATTTGGCTGTATTTATTTAAACACTTGCTTTATTATACCTCCTTCACTGATTCAATAGTTGCTAATGTAAATTTGTACCAGCTCTGCAGGACAGATGTGTTCAGTTTTTCCTATATGGTATGGAATAAAGATCATGCTGTTAGTATTACATGCATGCAAATGGTAATTCACAATGATGTAAAGGCTAATGAAATTCAATTATGGGTTGTCCATAACTACCAACATTTCCTGAAGTGTACAAACTATATGCTTCAGGTAGGCGGGTTCATAACCAATATACGCTTTTTAAAATGTTGAACTATAAACCCACCATCATCGGTTAAGTCGCTGTGGGAGGGGGTTGAAAAGTGTACTCTCTGTACACCTGTGATAATTAAGGATGATTTACAGTGTAACACTAATGCTAGATTTAACTGAAAATAATTTTATAGTTATGTTGAATATATTTTAAATGTTCCATTTGTGGAGGTCAGTGGCATCCATTCTTGTGGAAAATTCAAGTAGCTGTGCTCCAGCAGTTGGCTGCAGTGGCACAAATTATTGACATAACCAAAATTTTAATATTGCATAGGATCTTAGATTCGTATTTATGTCCCGCCTTCCTTCAGTTAATAAACTACGGATATCCAATTAGCGTTGCATTAACCAAGCTATGTTTACTGGCAAGCAATAAATGGACAATGTCTTTATGGGTAAATTTTGGCTATGAACAATTCATAGCCGCTTTATTGAAAATGATTATATAAAAATCAATAATAACATATTTTAATTATCAGAATAATACTAGAGTTCATTTTGATTTATATATTGATGTTCAATTGCCAGTAAAGGTGGCAGGACTACACGGCAAAGACTTTGCAATTCATTTCCCAGTACGCAAAAGGAGGAAATGAATATAAAAGTCTCCCCACCCGAGGGAATGCAACGCCAAGGACTATAATAATGCATCCCACTGGAAAGTCAGTGTATCATATACAAATAATATTGGATACACAATAACATTTGATTTAGAAAAGACAGACGCCCCTGCGCACCGTCGAAATTGAAAACATCGTTCAGGATGACTGTTCCATAAATGTTGAAACGATCGCCCTTGCTAGCGCTGCTTAGGTATAAAGTGTTTGTTGGTGACACATTCAATTGTTTGAAGACAGTGGCCCCTGCTCACCGTGCAATATCATTTACAATTGGATAGCATAGTAACAGTTGCCCCTGCTAACTGCCAAGTTAAATATATATGTAAGCTATAATATGTATTTTGGCAGAAATGGTGTTATCCGCCCCTGCTGAATAACACCATAAGCCATAATTGTAACCCTCCTCTAGACATCACCCTGCAATGCTGTTAAAAGAGGGTGCTAAAATAATATAGGTTATGTTGTAGTAAGCGTTTGAACGCGGATGCACTTGTGAAATGCATTCGATTTCCAACGACCCAGAATGCGTATCTGAGCATCGGACACCCCATGTTCTGCCGCAAATGATGCTGCACCAATTCTGAAACTATGAGACTTGTAAACGGTAGGATTGAGATTACAAAATTTTAGACAGTCATTCAGCTGTTTAGCAAACATGTTTCTCGACACTGCTGCCCCCGCAGGAGTAATGAAAATAGGTCCAGAGGAATTGCCACAACAGGCTAAATAGCGACATAACAGTTTTACTCGGCAGGGGCTATGACTTGGTTGACGATAAATGACCATGGAAAACGGTCGCTGATTGTAATTGTGTTTGTAGTCGGTAAAGGTTAA